>BPLQ01012116.1:0-308671 GCA_021605075.1 Caerostris darwini | reverse complement strand
CAGATAGCAACGTTTCAAACTGTCCATGAATCTGTGCGGCCTGATGGAAAGAAGGGGGGGGGCAGCTTCTGTTGTGATGAATACCCCCTAAGTAGAAGTCTGACTTGGCTCTGTGTCATTGAAGAAGAAGGGTAGGCCTTCCGGGAGGACTTTTAAGGGGAACATTTTTTAACTTTTAGGAACCGCATTTGTGTATCGCATGGCAGAAAACTCCCATCAGGTAGACTGGTTTGCGTCGTTAGTCAGACTACCTTTCTTTTTTTCTGAACAACTTTAGTTATTGTGAGAAAACAGTTGTTAGCTGCTTGTCAGAAAACGCCTTAAACAATATGTCCCTATATAATATAACATTAAGGCGTAGGGCTGACAACTATACCCCGTAAAAAAAGAAACATCTTCTGTGTGGAAATCTGTCAGTAGGTAGACGGCCTCTGCTCACCATGGGTCTGTAGCGCCATTTAAGAAGGAGATTGTTGTACATAAGTATCATGCTATACATACATATACATTACATTACATACATATACTACATAAAAGTACTGTACTTTTTTAAAATTACTATTAAATTAATGTTTCATTACAACTGTTTTCGAGACAACACATCAGTGGAAATGAAGAGCATATTACACTCTAAAATGCGAAGTCTAAATGTTATTTGTTTCCTTAACTGAATTTTATTTTTCCATTAAAAATAAAGGCAAACATATTACGATGAAAAAAACACATATCTATTATTTTGCAATGTTAATGCATTTTAAAATGATTTTTGTGCCAAGTAATTTGTATTTAAAAATTAATTATTATAAAGGTATTAATCAAATTAGATGGTTACAACTACTCTGCATATACTATCTACTCTTCATCAACTCTATATTTGTTAAGTATTCCTTTTTGCAATGCTTTCAAATATAGAGCTGATTTCTTTAAAAGTTATGAGTGATAAAAATATTTCTGCAAAGTGTTCTAATTGAGGAACCCTACAAAGTGGCAGAAATGGAAAAGTAAGCAATACCTCTAAACATTTTACGAGTACCTATTCTTTAATGTACTGCTTTGTTTATTTATTTTACTGTATTACTTAAAATAACACTTTGTTTAAAATTTCAAGAATCATTGTAATCTGTTCCTCTTCAATTAATTTCCAGAAACCAAAAATCTTTTGAAGGAGATCCTTTCAGCTGGCCAAAGGTGCCATGAATGAAACGTCAGGGGACCGCTAGAATATTTTCAAAAATATATGCGCGATGCAATTTTTCCAAGATATGTAGGTGTAGATTTTGAAGCATCTTACATGGCGTTTTCTTTGTTTTCTACTTTATAAATTTGTTGGGATGTGAAAATTTTCCGTAAAGAGAGGTCATAAACATTTTCCTGGTAGGGGGGCTATGAGTGGATTTTGACATTTTTCCCACTTTTCTCATTTCTAATTTTACATTGAAAAGAAACCTGCAAAATCTTAAGGCCTTTATTAAAACTTTCTTGGTATGGTCAGACGCATGTTTATAAATCTTTTTATCCTAGCTTATCATAAAAATATGATATTTTCTTTGGTCAAAAATTATTAATTTTTTTTTAATTCACTGCAAAGATTCTCATCAAGAAAAAAAATAATTAAATCAATTAAACAAAAACTTTTAAGAATTTAATTACCAAAATTTCGATTTTTGAACACTAGAAGGATTATGACTCAATTAGATAGATTTGCCATTAAAGAGATATTAATATATTTTAATTTCAGGAAAAGAGATATTTTGAATATCGATTTATTGGATGTTTATTCAGATGTAACAAATTAAAATACAGTAAATATTGTTTAGTACAGAAAGATTAAATTATACAACCAAATATAAAACTATTATTAATATTATTATTATATACACATAGCCTATTAATAAAAGAAATTTAAAACCGCAAATTATTAATGCAATATATCTATAAAGGTAGGTGATAAACATTTGCCTGGTAGGGCTATGAGTTGATTTTGACATTTTTCCCACTTTTCTCGTTTCTAACTTCTCATTGAGAAAGAAACCTTCAAAATCTTAAGTAATAAAACTTTCTTGTCATTTTCAGACGCAAGTTTATGAATATTGTTATCTTAGCTTGCCATAAAAATATGATCTTTTTTGTTTGTCAAAAATTGTGAAAATTCTTTTTAATTAACTGCAAGGATTCTCATCAAGAAAAATTTAATATTTAAATGTTCGTATTAATGTTAAATATTAAATACTATTAAGTAATGCTCAATATTAATTTGTTTAATATTTAATATATTAATAAAAAAATTAATTTAAAATTTTCTATAAAGATAGGTCATAAACATTTTCCTTGTAGGGTTTTATGAGTTGACATTATGAGTTGATTTTGACAATTTTACCACTTTTCTCCTTCCTAATTTCACCCACCTTTCTCCTTCCTAAAAAGAAACCTGCAAAATCTTAAGTCCATTATTAAAACTTCCTTAGACTATGAATCTTTTTATCCTAGCATACAACAAAAAATTTTTTTTTGGTCAAAAATTGTTAAATTTCTTTTTAATTAACTGCAAAGATTCTCATCAAGAAAAATTTAATATTTAAATCGATTAAACAAGAAAAACTTTTAAGAATTTAATTAAAAAAATTTCGATTTTCGGGCATTAGAAGGATTACGATTCCATTAGAGAGAGATTAATACACTTTAATTTCAGGAAAAGATGTATTTTGAACATCTATTTAGTGAATGTTTATTCAGACGTAACTAATTAAAATACATTAAATATTGCTTAGGACAAAAAGAATAAATTATACAACCAAATATAAAACTATTGTTAATATTATTATTATATCCACATAGCCTATTAATAAAAGAAATTTAAAACCGCAAATTATTAATGCAATATATCTATAAAGGTAGGTCATAAACATTTTCCTGGCAGGGCTATGAGTTGATTTTGACATTTTTCCCACTTTTCTCGTTTCTAATTTTTCATTGAAAAAGAAACCTGCAAAATCTCAAGTAATAAAACTTTCTTGTCATTTTCAGACGCAAGTTTATGAATATATTTTTCTTAGCTTGACATAAAAATATGATCTTTTTTGTTGTCAAAAATTGTGAAAAATCTTTTTAATTAACTGCAAGGATTCTCATCAAGAAAAATTTAATATTTAAATATTCATATTAATGTTAAATATTAAATATTATTAAGTAATGCTCAATATTAATTTGCTTAATATTTAATATATTAATAAAAATTTTAATTTAAAATTTTCTATAAAGATAGGTCATAAACATTTTCCAGGTAGTGATTTATGAGTTGACATTATGAGTTGATTTGACATTTGTCCCACTTTTCTCTTTCCTAATTTCACATTGAAAAAGAAACCTGGAAAATCTTAAGTCCATCATTAAAACTTCTTTAGACTATAAATCTTTTTATCCTAGCTTACCACAAAAATATGATCTTTTTTTTTGTTCAAAAATTGTTAAATTTCTTTTTAATTAACTGCAAAGATTCTCATCACGAAAAATTTAATATTTAAGTCGATTAAACAAGAAAAACTTTTAAGAATTTAATTAAAAAAATTTCGATTTTTGGACATTAGAAGGATTAAGATTCCATTAGAGAGATTTGTAATTAGAGAGAAATTAATATACTTTAATTTCGGGAAAAGCTGTATTTTGAAAATGTATTTGTTGGATGTTTATTGAGATGTAACTAATTAAAAACATTAAATATTGTTTAGAACAAGGGTGACCAACCCCCGGCAAGCCTTTAATATTTTTCCGGCCCGTCATAATAATCACACTTTTACAGAATATATTTATTTTATAATGGCCAAAGTAATGAAAACCAATGTTTTTAAAAAAAATACATTATGTTTCCACCCATATATTCAAAAATTAATTGTCGAAATGAAGAGAAAAAATTAACTTTGATTTTAAAATAATATTCTTGCGAATATATGACAGATATTGCCTGTTTTATTTAGGAGTTTACAGTTATGAGTTCGCAGAATAATTAAATTAAATTTTGCGATCTCATGATGCGCGCGCATCTTGGAACAATATAACAGGTTCCATGTTTCACTTTAAGTGACCTCAGTGACGCAGTGCTCATCCCTAGATACGTGCAGTTGATTGTTGATAGCAGAGAAAACCAGACTCTGAGTTCAAGTTGTTAGCGCTGTTCGTTCAATTTACAATTGCGAATCTTTTTATTGAAAATAAAATTGACCAAACACAAAACACTTTATATAATGGACGCAATATACGAACACAGATATAATGGATGCAGCACCAATTACGATGTGCAAATCAACAAATTGAGATCGATTTGCAAAAACTAACTGAGTGGAGAAATAAATATCGTACTAGAAAAATTAATATATTTTTTAATAATTTAATTTTTTTTCATTTCTTTTATATTTATATACTATTTATATTTCACTTTTAGTGTTATATATTTCCGTATAATGTGCGTTTATTATCAGTATTATTATATTATATATGTTTGCATGTAAGAAAAATAGTAAACACAAAAATAATAACTCCTTATGTTTCAATTTTTCATTCCAAAAAATGCATATAGTGGATTTAAATCTAATGTGGGAATATATAATTTTATATGCTGCCCAGGGAGCTATGATGCATTTCCAATTTGGCTCGCAAGATCATTTGGGTTGACCACCTCTGGTTTAGAACAAAAAGATTAAATTATACAACCAAATATAAAACTATTATTATATGCAAATAACCTATTAATAAAAGAAGTTTAAAACCCACAAAGTATTAATACATTATATCTTGTTCTGAACTTCTCTTTTTTATACAAAAACTCAACAATGAGCAAACTTCCCCTCGCAAAAAAAATATGCAACTCCTCACTTACCTCACTCTAAGCAAAATGCAAAATTCCTTTTATTAATTTTTCTTCCTTCATTATTTTTTTTTCCTGCTCACTTATGATGCGAAAGGAATGTGCAAAAAAAAAGGAAGAGTTCGCAAGAAAAAGGTGGCAAAAAAGAGATTCTTCGAACAAAATATCGAAACCGCAGAACAGACTCATTGTAGGGAAACTTTCGACTCTACTGAATATTCCAGATGTCGCATTCTTTTGAAGGAAAGAAAACTAATTTTAATAAAGCGAAACGAATCGATTGCCCTATGAGGAACAGTGACGCACTTCTGGGTCTTCCTTTGAGACTGCAATGAGTTGAAGCCCAAGTCGAAGTTGTCAAATGTCATTTATTTAACTACCTATTTTAAAGGACGTATTTCTTAAGGTGATGGAATTTCTTTAGCAAAAATGTGTTTATTATAAATACAATTAAAAAACTGGTTGTACATGTAACCTAAACATTTCACGATATTTGTAAATTTTGTAAAGTAGAAATAGAAGAATACAGTAAAATAGTAGATACAGTAGAAGTCGAAATAGATCATATTAGAAGTAGAAATGGTATAATACAATAGTAGTAGAAATAATAAAATACAGAAGTAGAAATAGTAGATAATAGTGGAAGTAGAAATAGTAGATACAGTAGAAGTAGAAATAGATAACATCAATAGAAGTAGATATAAATAACATCAATAGAAGTAGAAATAGTAGATACAGCAGAAGTAGAAATAGATAACATCAGTAGTAGTAGGAATAGTAGATAAAGTAGAAGTAGAAATAGATAACATCAATAGAAGTAGAAATAGTAGATACAGTAGAAGTAAATAGATCATATTAGAAGTAGAAATGGTATAATACAATAGAAGTAGAAATAATAAAATACAGAAGTAGAAATAGTAGATAAAAGTGGAAGTAGAAATAGTAGATACAGTAGAAGTAGAAATAGATAACATCAATAGAAGTAGATATAAATAACATCAATAGAAGTAGAAATAGTAGATACAGCAGAAGTAGAAATAGATAACATCAGTAGTAGTAGGAATAGTAGTATAAAAGTAGAAGTAGAAATAGATAACATCAATAGAAGTAGAAATAGTAGATACAGTAGAAGTCGAAATAGATCATATTAGAAGTAGAAATGGTATAATACAATAGTAGTAGAAATAATAAAATACAGAAGTAGAAATAGTAGATAATAGTGGAAGTAGAAATAGTAGATACAGTAGAAGTAGAAATAGATAACATCAATAGAAGTAGATATAAATAACATCAATAGAAGTAGAAATAGTAGATACAGCAGAAGTAGAAATAGATAACATCAGTAGTAGTAGGAATAGTAGTATAAAAGTAGAAGTAGAAATAGATAACATCAATAGAAGTAGAAATAGTAGATACAGTAGAAGTCGAAATAGATCATATTAGAAGTAGAAATGGTATAATACAATAGTAGTAGAAATAATAAAATACAGAAGTAGAAATAGTAGATAATAGTGGAAGTAGAATAGTAGATACAGTAGAAGTAGAAATAGATAACATCAATAAAGTAGATATAAATAACATCAATAGAAGTAGAAATAGTAGATACAGCATGAAATAGATGCATCAGTAGTAGTAGGAATAGTAGTATAAAAGTAGAAGTAGAAATAGATAACATCAATAGAAGTAGAAATAGTAGATACAGTAGAAGTCGAAATAGATCATATTAGAAGTAGAAATGGTATAATACAATAGAAGTAGAAATAATAAAATACAGAAGTAGAAATAGTAGATAGTAGTGGAAGTAGAAATAGTAGATATAGTAGAAGTAGAAATAGATAACATCAATAGAAGAAGATATAAATAACATCAATAGAAGTAGAAATAGTAGATACAGCAGAAGTAGAAATAGATAACATCAGTAGTAGTAGGAATAGTAGTATAAAAGTAGAAGTAGAAATAGTAGAAGTAGAAATAGATAACATCAATAGAAGTAGAAATAGTAGATACAGTAGAAGTCGAAATTGATCATATTAGAAGTAGAAATGGTATAATACAATAGAAGTAGAAATAATAAAATACAGAAGTAGAAATAGTAGATAATAGTGGAAGTAGAAATAGTAGATACAGTAGAAGTAGAAATAGTAGATACAGTAGAAGTAGAAATAGATAACATCAATAGAAGTAGATATAAATAACATCAATAGAAGTAGAAATAGTAGATACAGCAGAAGTAGAAATAGATAACATCAGTAGTAGTAGGAATAGTAGTATAAAAGTAGAAGTAGAAATAGTAGAAGTAGAAATAGATAACATCAATAGAAGTAGAAATAGTAGATACAGTAGAAGTAGAAATAGATAACATCATTAGTAGTAAGAATAGTAGTATAAAAGTAGAAGTAGAAATAGTAGAAGTAGAAATAGATAACATCAATAGAAGTAGAAATAGTAGATACAGTAGAAGTAGAAATAGATAACATCAATAGAAGTAGAAATAGTAGATAATAGTAGAAGTAGAAATAGTAGATACAGTAGAAGTAGAAATAGATCCATCATTACTAGACAATGAAATGCCGATCAATTTGAACGACAGCTTCTTTCCAAGTAATGGCTTTTGTATTTCGAAATTAATATCACCATCATCGATATTTTTGCTGCCAAAATAACACGTTCAATAGCCACAAATGATTAATGTAATTAATGCGCAATTATGGGAATATATTTTCAATCAAAGTATCTGTCGTGGCTAGCATGTTGCAAATATTGTCTGATGATTTAATGCATTATGTATTTCCATGGAATAGAATTTGTCCATTGCCAATGATGCATTTTTTTAGAGAATGACAGTACCAATGTATCGTATCGCAATTGAATATATATATTTACGTTAAGCTGTAATGTATTTACATTTTGACATATGTATGATTGTTTCAAACATGCGTTAGTTTCGTTAGTATATGTCGCACGTGGAATGACCAGCAATGTCAGTCTGAAATCATCGGACAGCAGCAGTAGAGCGCCTACCGAAAAGTCTGTCATTATCGTTGAGATCTTTCACTGTTCTATTCAGAGTGAATGCTTGTGGACCATAGTGCATTCATCCCAGATAATAATTTTACGTTTTTTGAAAAACCAATGAATTTTTCATTAGTTGGTGAGGTACATTAAATAAATATAAATCAAAAATTTCAAAATTTATGATGCATTTTTAGTGCTAGTTTTTTAGTATCCAATGTATTTGTTTTACAGATTTAAAGCATTGCTTGTTAATTCAGCAGGACAATAACTCTTGCATACTACAATTTTTGTATGTCCTCTTATATGCTTCTCAAGAATGGCATTCAACGCTTTGGGGTCAAAATTCTTTAGTCAATATATGCATTATCGCACTTAAGATAATTGTTATATATATTACAGCATTAATGAAACCATTTAACCAAAGAATTTAATAAACAATATGTATTGCTTATTTTTCAAAAATGCTAAGAATAATTAGAAATTACTTATAAAACTTCACTTATATATCCAAAAAAAAAATCGATTAAATAAATTCAAAATTATAATTAATGTAAATTAGAGAACTGAAGGCGTATAGAATATGAATAAAACATTTTAACAAATGAATTAGCAAACTTTTTTTTAATATTTCTGTTAATGTTAAAAATATATAAAAATTAATTATAATTAAAAATAAAAAGGAAGATACGGTTTAACTTTGAATGAGAAAGCTTTTTAATATATCTATTTTGTTTTTTATTTTAAAAACACCAGAATTGTATGAATTACTATTTGCGAAATTGAAGAACATGATAGCTAACAGCTTAAATAGAAATAGAAATTGAAAAAAGTTTTGCAATTAAAATTAAATTCTAATTAAATAGAAATTGAAAAAAGTTTTGCTCTGACATTGTCATAATTGCTTTTTGTATTCAATTTTTGTTATTTGTTTTTATTTTCAATCAATGCTTGCAATAAATATACATGTGAATTGTTCTTTTTTCCCCTATTTTCCATCACGATTTTTTTCTTCCTATATTTTTTTTCCTTTGCAAAGAATATGTAGAAATAAAAAAAATTTAATTTTGTGACTAAACATTTTTATTTACCAATTTTGTTATAAAATTACAATTCAGTGTTTCCATGTTTCCATGCCCAATTCGATCCTTTTTGTTGATATCGTAACTGGATAGTAATTTGGTTTGATAATGAGGTCATTCCATTTACCTGCCGGAAGAATTCGATCATTTGTGTAACTGATTCAATTTTTCAATAGGAATTTTTGGTTTTTGTAACACAGTGCTGAAACATCATGGTGTCTTCAAACAAAGTGATATCTATAGAAAAATCTGAAATCTGGTAAAAAAGGAAGTCATTAATGAATATTTCCAGAAAAGAAAATGTTACCATACATTATGGTAAATCTGTTTTGTTATGTCTAAAACTTGGATTCTATGTTCAAATCGAATTGACAGAAACGTTTAAATAAAAATTTTATTAGCAAACAAATCAAAATATTTACTAATTACCTGATACTCAGTTGCTTGAAACTTATGTAGTTCTCCTTTTATTGCTGAAATCAGGGTTACCTAAATGTCTACCGAGGTATAAAAATATAATTTGTATTATCACTAAGATTTTTTATAGATAAATTTTGTTAAAATATTGAATAAAATGTTTTTAACAATTGGTAGAAAAATGTCTGTTCAGATTCATGAATTAAAATACTCATTTTATACAGGGATCCATCATTTATAATATTAACTAATTCACAGTTAC
This sequence comes from Caerostris darwini, assembly GCA_021605075.1. Taxonomy (NCBI): domain Eukaryota; kingdom Metazoa; phylum Arthropoda; class Arachnida; order Araneae; family Araneidae; genus Caerostris; species Caerostris darwini. Next base: position 299,040 of record BPLQ01012116.1, on the reverse strand, counting down.
ATACACATACACATTATATAAAAGCTAAAATATACAACATGACGAGGACTTCAAAATTAAAAAAAATAAGAATAATCATTGCTGGAATTAAGCTTAATCATTCCTAACTATAATAATTAGCTTGTGATAATTCGCTATATAATAATTAATAAAATGTAACAATATTTATTTTGGGGGGTTAAAGATTTCTATGTGTCTACAAATTAATTGAACTTTTTCCTTTTGTTCATGAAAGTTTTACTTCCAAGTGTTAATTCTGACATTACTTAAAAAAAGAAACTGCTTGTCACTTTCGTTTTTTCCATAAAAGTGATACATCCAAAAGGCTCTAAAATTAAATATTAAATGTTAGAACATCCTGACATATTTTTGAAGGAACATACTATTACCATCCCGAAGGAATTTATTAAACCCGAATATTTTCACAAAACCTGACATTTCAAATGCTAACGTTTCTACGGTTTTCGAAAACTGTATAAAAAGTGAGCTACGTCTTTTTTGCAGCAATTCCATAAATTGTAGATAGGAAAATTGCTATAAGATAAAAATGTGGCCATGGATTCCACATTTACGCCACAAATACCCAACAATTCAGATCAGATGATGAAGAATGTCCATTGTCTTCCAGTAGGGATTTTAGAGGTAACTATCCCAAATTTCTTTATTGGTTAGGAAAATACTCTGCAAAATATATCAAGTATCATGAAAATGGATGCTAATTGCTTTAATTTGAGTTCATTCGTTTTCAAAAGAGTGAGACAAGTAAGCTGCAAGTGGATTTGAACCTGGACTATAATAACCAGAATTCCATAAATTGTAGTTAAAAAAATTGCATTAAGATGCATATGTGGCCTTGGATTACACTTATACAAACCACAAATGCATTGCCTTCCAGTAGGAACTTTAGGGATAACTGTCCCAAATTTCCTTATTATTTAGGTAAATACTTTAAAAAATTATTTAAAGAATCGCTCTATTTATGTGATTTCCTTCGATTTGAAAAAAAAAATTCATTCATCTTTTTAAGGATTCATTCATTCATTTTTAAGGTATACCGCAAGTTGGTTTTAATTTAAACCTTCTTGAACGTTAGCTAAACACGTTACCACAAACTAGCATTGAACTATATTAAATTAACAAAAAGGAATTAATTTTCTATTTTATTAAAAATATTCTAAAACTTAGTATATTTTATTGAATCAATAACAAAATGAGGAATTATTGTCAGTTGTACTGCATTATTTTACAATATTATGAAATGCAATTCAGACTTTACTCAATCAAAGGAAAAAAAAATCGATGTATTTTCAAAAAGTCAGTTATTAAGAATTCAATCAATGTGCGTATAAAGTAAGTACACAAATCATTATGTCTGAAGTTAAACCATATTAATAAACAATTTGTACCGAGTTCGAAGATGCGATCCTTTTTAGAGATATCTTTATAAATCATAAATATTTTAAAGTAATTGTACTTTAATTATGAAGGAGAATATAATAATATTATATTTATCAAAAAATACAGTAAAACAGTATCACTGAGAAGTGATGATGATATATTTTACTTTTATATATGTGTAATGATTTACTTGTAACTATACAAACAAAAAAAAACATTATTTTAATTTAAAATACGATAAACAGTTATTTTTGCTAGTAAAATGTAAACATTGTTTCATATATTTTTTTAAATGTTAAAATTTATTTATTGAAAGCATATCATTAGATTTTTTAAAACATACATGAAAATCAACAGAAATTGTTAGCTCAAAAATAATTATAATTTAGTACATAAAACATTCTTCCATTTTTAACATGTGAAATTAAATTTACAATGAGTATATCATTCTATGCAATGATATTTTTAACCAAGAAAAAAATTATTTTGTTCAAAAGTCATTATTTATCAAATTAGCTGGATAAAATGCATTTGAAAGCAGAAGCTGTTGATGTGAGTCCTATTGACTCTACTGTATATGTCGGGAGTCCTATTGTGTTGTCCTTTTATCTTCTGCCAATTATTTTCAAGTCAGGAAAAAGAAAATGCCTTGTACTTTTTTTAACTTCAAATAATCAATTAAAATGAAAGTTTTATGATTATTAATTTCATTTATTAATTTTGCAGATGTAATGAAGAAGAACAGTAACCTTTTACAAACTAAATGCATAAACCAAAGTTATCTCTAACAAATTCCATTGCTTCTGTATTTGCTTTTTGGATATTTGAGAATTTAAATTTAATGTAATGTGATTGTAAGATTTCTAGAAACTGCATAGTAAAGATAGATAGGCTGTTAAACACCAGTAATTTCATTGCTCTGGAGTGGATTTTAAGCCATTGCGGAGTATATGAAAACAAGCAGGCTGATATGTTGGCCAAAAATTGGTCACAAATGATGAGAGCTGGACTTGTTTTCCATGTGCAGCATATAAGACGATATTTATCTTTCTCTATTAAATTGAAAAATTTTGATCTGTATAGAGAAAAGGCTTTTGAGGAAAAGTGGTATTCCCTATTGAATAAATCAACAAGATTTCCCAGTTCCTTGCCTAGAGCGGTCGACGTGACTGCTTTATACTTGTCACGAGGCATGACCACTTACAGAGTCACCAGTATAGAAAAGGACTGACTGATAAAGATATCTGCACCCTTTGCGACCATGGCGTTCCCATGACTGTAGAACACCTCATCATATGCCCTATTGTTCTTAATTATATCTATTTTTGTGTTACTGGCAATGCCTTTAGTAATTATTTTTGTCGTCATTTACTGTATTGGGTTGCTCGTCGACTAATGACCGAGAGGTTAGAGACGGGCATAGAATAAAAAATATATTTTTTGTATGATCATACCAAAAATATCGTTGGATAATAATAACACTATATAGTTCATATATTAAGATATACATATTATTTTGACTACTCAGAGATCAAATACTATTACGTGCTGGTATGAATTCATAACTTTTACTCGTGGCATAACAATAATTTATGGACAAGTAAGTAATTGAAAGAAGCAATGTTTTTATTAAAAATAAAATATTTTATTTCTCGTATTACTTCCGGGGACAGATGAAGTTTCTTATTGTGTGTAAACGATTTGCATTCTAATCACTTTAAAATGTTATCTATTCCATTCAAATTGCAAATATTCTACCGTTCTTTCTGATCAATAAAAACCAGCAATAGATTGAATGATAAGAATTTATGGAAAATTAATTCCCAAAGCATACATTTTTAATAGATATCAGTTTTTAATTGTTTTATAAGGGGAAATAAAGGAATATATAGTGAATAGGATTCGAGTGAATAGTAATTGAAAGAGCATATCATACTCACTAGTTTGATAAAGTAATTTTTTAATACTATCGTTATTTTTAGCTGGATCGTGAGTTTTTAATTTTTCCTAGATTTAGAAATTATACCACTTTACTGTTCCCGTTTCTATGAAACTGATAGTTTCTGTTTCATGGAAATGGTGAGGGGCATATGCCACTGTAAAACTGTGAGGACACATGCCACAAGCAACAAAAATGCACTTCTGGTCATTTAAATTGCAATTGTTGATTTATTAGTATTACCTACTAAGGCCACCAATTGCAAACTTCAGTGGCAATAGTGATCAATACTGTGAGCAATATTTTTTTGTATGATCATACTGAAAATATCACTGGATAATCGCAACAACACGTAGATCATATAGTAACAGCCACATATGTTTTGGGTATTCATAGATCAAATTCTACTACGGACTGGTATACCTTACTTTTATAATTGTCTTAACAATAACTTCTAAGCGAGCAAATAATGAAGAGACGCAATTTCTGTATAATAAATGTTTTTTTCATTTTTCTTTTGTGTATTACTTCTAGGTACACTTGAAGCTTTTAAATATATGAAAACGATTTGCATTCTAATCATTTGCAAACATTCTCTTTTCCGATCAAATCCCATATCTCCTGCCTTCATCTCATGGAGTTTCATCTATGAAAACCAGCAATAGAAAGATGAATAATAAGTTATAACGTTAGTTCCCAAAGCATACATTTTTAATAGGCATCAGTATTTAAACATTTTTACTTGTTTGACAGTGACAATAAGGGAATATATAGGTAATAAGATTCCAGTGAATAGCAATAAGAACAAATCATACTCAGTATTTTTAATAAGGTCTTTTTTAACACTATCGTTATTTTTACCTGTATCATGAGTTTTTAATTTTTCCTATATTTGGAAAGCATACCACTTTCAGTAGTGTTCGCGTTTCTACGAAACTGACAGTTTCTGTTGCATGGAGACTGTGAGGGACACACGCCACTGTCGCAGACGGCGTTGAAGACGCGGAGGGGTGTTGCTGGAGAAGGGTGAAATCTATCGGAAACCAAACAATAAGGTCATTGAAGCGTCGCTAAACACGTGGTGCAGCTGTGACGCGTATGCAAATAAGCCTGGCGATTGATAACTGCTCTGAAAAGAGGCGTCCTGAGGTGAAAAGTGTGCTTCACTGGAACTCTTGCACACCCCTACCCCACTCACACCCCTTTTTTTTTTCTTTTGAAGGCACTAATCAAGATGGCGGTGGAAAAATTCTGAAGAGTAAATAGGGCGAAAAAAGAGCGAAAAACCATTTTTTTTAATACCCAATAGTGAGGGAAGTCAAGTGAGAAAGAAAATTTGTGAAGTATTAATTGTGTAAATATTCTTTGTGCGTTTGTGCATGTGGGTGTGGGTGTGTGGGTGTGGATTATTGAAATTAATGTGATCCCTTGCAAAAGTCTGAAGTTGTAAAATATAGTATAATATTGGATATTTTACGAAATAATTTTGATTTGGATGAGCTACAAAAATAAATATGGTAAAGAATGTCTGTGCTAGAAATAGAATTTTTTTATCTTAACATTTAAGGGTCTGAATGGCCGAGTGGCTAGCGCTCCGGCGCTCGGTACCACAGGTTTCGGGTTCGAGTCCCGGTGGTGCCATGAATGTTGTAGTGGTTCGGAATCCACTTTAAACCGTAGGTCCCGATCGAATATGATCGTAGAGCGTTGCGGGGGCATTGTTACTCCGCGTCCGTGGCTTATCTTCTAGTTACACGCGCTCCCTGGGTAAGGCAAAGTGAGTAACGTTTGTGCAGAGCTGGCCTTAAGGCTTCCAAGACCATCTAAGTGTTTGCCATCTGCATTAGAAGTAAAAAAATCTTAACATTTAATGATAATGATGGTAATATCTTCTTCAGTGGAGTCTGTATTCAAATTTGCCAGTCGTATAGAAAAGTTTGCAATTGCCTCCACTGAAGTTCTTGGTTTCGCCACAAATGTGCAAGCTCTGACATGTATGTCCTCTAGGGATTTTTATCATAATTTCACCCCTCCTCGAGCCCAAGAACTTTCCATTCTATTGATTTTTCACGCATCTTCTGCATAAACATGAAATAATTGATTCCCCGTCCCTTATCAGGTTTTAAACTGGGCCACTTTAATTAGTAATCTCAAAGCTAAAAGAATCAGGGTGCCTTAGATCTTTCAACTTAATCAAACATCCAATTCCAAACTAAGTGAACCTTCCTTGTAGCTATGTGCAATATTCCTTTCTTACAACATAATTAAAGTAAACAAGTCAGTGCAATTTTAGAAAAAAAAATTGCGTAAATTATTTATAAAACTAAGTTTATTGCATTGAAAGCAGGATATAAGAAGCAAATTTTGGAAACTACAAATTTAATATTCTTAAACATTTAATGAATAATATTAATAATATCAAATAATAATATTAAGATCAATAATATCATTAACACAAATAACTAAATAAAACGGTCAATATAATAAGCACATACTGTTAAATTACATATTTCACTGAGAATAAGAATTGAGAAATGCTAACTTGTATTTCTTCTTCTTCAGTGGAGCAACAGCTCTTTGGTGGGCCAAGATCGTATGCCTACTAACAGAGCTCGAGACAGGAGATGTTTTTCTTCTTACGTGGTAGGATTGTCAGCCCTATCTACAATCATATTAGACCTTACGATAGAGAAAGTCACAGAGCCCAATCAGACTTCTTCTCACCCACATCATTCCCAAACTGTAAAGGGGCAACTCAGATCTAGGAACAGTGATGGGTTATGGTGTGGTTTAATAGTAGTAATAGTCATGCTACACCGGGACCTACGGTTTAAAGTGGATTTGGAACCACTAAACATCCATGACACCGAGCTCCAGAGCGCTAGTTATTAGCCGTCAGGTCTCCAACGTTTATTTATTTAACCTATATGTATAAGTTAACCTATATTTGCAAAAATAATTTTTATTTGTTTATTGCATATTTGTTTGAAAATATTATCTTAAAAATAAAAATAAAAATATTTTATAAAAGTTTTTATCTTTCGTGTATTTCAAATATCACATGTAATCCTAAATACTACAAATAAATATATACTCGAAATATAAAATCACATGTTTCATGAAAATAGACTACTTCTAGTATTGAAAATATTTACTAACAAATTTAAATATGGAAGATTACTACATAGATTTCAATGAGAAAATACGAATATTACCTATTATTAAAAATATTTGTTTTGGTATATCCTGAAAGTATATCTTCTTCGAATTTGCACATTCTCAACCATTTTATCCTCAAGCATTAACCATCTCACTTTACCTCAGGTCCCATACTCCATTTTATTGCGTATCTCTCTCCTTTAAGTACGAGCGAACATAATTTGAACCTCTGCGAAACACTTTATGCGATTATGTTCTTTAATGAGCTACGAGTTGGTTAAACCGCGACTTTAAACTTTACTTCGGAAGTCGGGCTTCGCAAATTGAATTGCAAAATCTTGTTCAACTGAGAAATTACTCCGAGGAAAATCAAGAACTGAAGAATTTCCGTTCTGCACTTAACTGAGAAATTGTCTTTCTCTCACAGCTCGTGTTCCGAAAAATTACCGTGTTTACGGAAAAGTTATTCAGCTCAGATTTCTCCTCCCACATTTTCTGAAGTGAGATCTTCTCTTTTTGAGCGTGGATCATTATTCAAGACTTAATGCAGCCATGGTTCCTCTGGGATTCTCCTGAAGGAATCGACAGAGCTGCATTGAAAATAATTAAGAAATATATATATCAGAAGAACTAAAAGATTTCTTGATGATGCTAATTGTTTAGAAGATTTTCTTTTCAGATATTACATAAATGATGAATGAGTAGAAATGATTGACGGATAAATGATTGACATAATGTAATGAAGAAATGATGGACGAATAAATGATTGACATAACGTAATGAAGAAATGATTGACGAATAAATAATTGACATAATGTTATGAAGATAGGATTGCCAAATAAATGATTGACAAAACATAATGAAGAAATGATTGACGAATAAATGATTAACATAACGTTACTTGCTAACTGTAATATTTCTTGCAAGTGTTTAATTTCTTTATAAAATAAATTTCCCCTCAAGAGTACAACAGGTAAATACGATATCTGCTTCAAAACGACTGATATGCTAATTAGTTTTCTTTATAATTAAAATCCATATAAATATAAACATATATATATATATATATATTTTCTCAGAAGAAAAATTATGCAATAAATTATATTTATAAATATTTAAAAACTTATATTTATTACAAAATAAAAGTGAACTTATGATTGGTAAAGAGATGGAAAAATTTGTGGTTGGCTAATTTTAATAACAGCAACTTAAATTACTAGTTATTGCAGCATATATTTTATTATTAATTATTATATTTTATTATTATCTACTTTTTTTATTTTTTTTATAAATAATTAAAAACTTACATTTCGTACAAAATAAAAGTGACCTTATGATTGGTAAACAGATGGGAAAATTGGGTTGGCTAAGTTTAATAACATCAACTTAAATTATTAGTTATTATTGCAGCAGATGTTTTATTATTAGTTATTACAGAAAATTTTTATTTTCTCAGAAGAAAGACTATGTAATGCATTTTATAAATTAATATTTAAAACTTAAGATTATTTAGATTAGTTAATAATATTAAATTAGGTAAAGGGGCCTGAATGGCAGAGTGGCTAGCGCTCTGGCGTTCGGTACGACAGGTTTCGGGTTCGATTCCCGGCGGTGCCAGGATGTTTGTAGTGGTTCGAGTCCCGGCGGTGCCATGGATGTTTGTAGTGGTTCGGAATCCACTTTAAGCCGTAGGTCCCGGTCCTAATAGGATCGTAGAGCGTTGCGGGGGCATTGTTACTCCGCGTCCGTGGCTTATCTTCAAGTTACACGCGCCCCCTGGGCAATGCAAAGTGAGTATGTCTGTGCAGCGCTTGCCTTAAGGCATCCAAGACCAAGGTGTCTAAGTGTTTGCCAGCTGCATTAGAAAGAAAAAAAAGTTAGGTAATAACCTCAAGTTATTTAGCTTTAAAATTATTTACTATTTAAACTTAGATAATTTAAAACTTATTTAAACTTAAATATTATATAAAAAATTGTGTTTATAAATATTCAAAAGTTTATATTTAATGCATAACGAAAGAGAACTGGTGATTGAAAAACTTTGAGTTTGACTAATTTTAATAACAGCAATTTAAATTATTATTGCACATTTTTTTACTATTAGTTACTGCAGAAACTTTTTATATTCTGAAAAGAAAGATTATGTAATAAATTGTTTTAATAAATATTCCAAAACTTATATTTAATACGAAATAAAAGTGACGTTATGATTTTTAAACAGATGGAAACTTTGTCTTTGGCTAACAGAAACTTAAATTGTTATTGCAACAGCTTTTTATTATTAAGTTATTGCAGAAAATTTTGATATTCACAGAAGGAAAATTGAGTAACAAAAGTTATTTATAAATTTTTAAAAACTTATATTTAACTCATAATGAATGTGTACTAATGATTGGTAAACAAATAGAAAACTTTGTGTTTGGCTAATTATAATAACAACAACTTAAATTATTAGTTATTGAAGCAGAAAATTTGAATTTTGCATTTTGCATTTACATTTTGAATTTTGTTATCTTTCAAATTAAAATAAATTAAAATGAGAGAACATATTCTAGAAAATATTTAAAAAAAACATTTATTATGATATATCTTATATGAGGTCTCATTTGAAGTTTTTTTTATAGAAAAAATTTTATTATTATTTAAAATATCAAAAAATTAATAAAGTAAATTACTTAACGTTTTTACAAGATTAAATATTAAAATGGTTTTACATGTTTACGAACTAATTTTTTTGCACTATTACGTACAAAAAATAAATTTGCGATATAATTTAATAATATAATAATAATATAATTAATAATAATATTATAATTTAATAATATAATAATAATATAATTAATATTAATATTATAATAATAATATAATTAATAATAATATTATAATTTAATAATAATATAATTTAATAATATAATAATAATATACAAAAGATAAATTTGCAATCTTTTAAAATATTAATGTATAAAAAAATTTCTTTAAACAATCACAATATTCATGAAACATCTCAATCCTATTTGAAACATATAATTCTGAGTTTATTTGTTTTCTGTTCAAATAAAAAAAAATAAAATAAAATCTAAAACATTTCTGTGAATAAATCTGAAAAACACTTGTTAATAAATCGGAAATATTATTTCAGTAAATTCAAAATAATTTTCTTTCTCAAGAAATAGGAAAGGAGAATAAATAGTTTAAAAAGACCTTATAAAAACTTTTATCTTTCTCTGAAATAACTCTAGAAATTCAAAATATGATTCGAAGAATTTTCCCCATTCATTTCCTATTTTAAGATGAAATTAAAGAAACAATATAAAATTCAATAAATAAATTATCTTTTTTCTGAAAATAACATCAGAATCTGTCTGGAAACTGATGCACTACAATCCGATTTATAACAATTTCTCCTCCTGAATTTAAATAGATTAATCTTGGATGGGAAATTTTCATTCAAATTTTAATCTGACTTTTTGGCTTCGTCAAAAATTTGATGATTTGATGAAATATTACTATTGAAAAGAACATCAAGGATATGGTATTTTTCTACATACCAAATAATCAAGGGAAAATGATTTTTTTTTATAATTAGAGCATTTTCATAGAATAATAATACATTGCACAAATCTATACATTTGAAGACTCTTTCATTTATAACAATATTTAAAAAGACATTAAAAAATTGATAATAATACTTATATGAATATTAAAAAATATAAGAACATGTTTTTGTTTTTTTAACATACTGAAAATGTCATAATAGAACTCAATTAATCTCGCTATTTTTATTTATTCTGAAGAAATGCATTCAAAACTGAAAAAGAAATGTTGTGAATTTATTTTTAATATTATATAACAGTTTTTTTATGCATAGTTTATTTCACAGAATCTGAATGAGAATTTTTTTCTTCATCATAAAAAAAAAATATATTATCTGTATGTAATAATTTGTCCACTCAGTGTGCTTGCATTATATGTTTGACACCATAAACCTGCAATATATATTCGATTTTACATCACATGTTTAATTTAAGTACGAAATTAACAAAATTAAATTTTAAAATGCATAGTGTTAAGAAAAAAGGGGGGAAACGCATCAAGATGTTATCTAAGTGACAAAAATTAATATATGTATTGGATCTATATATATTGGAAATAAAACGAATACAATTTAAGAGAAAATTAACGTTTCATTCATGAGATACAACTAAATCCAATACATAACTAAATATATATACTAAATAACATGTAGTTAATAATATATAACTAAATATATATACCTAACTAAATACATACACTAAATTCAATTCAATTTCAAACTTAATGCAAGTTAATTGACTTGAAGTCAGTTGCGGATTTGGCGCAGTCTCTCTACAGCAAAACTTGCCCGACTCTCTGCAGTGGTCGAGTTAGATTAATGAGCTCAGATAATAGTTGGTGAAGCCTTCTCATCAGACTAAAAATATATTTTATTGGAAAAAACTCGTCAAAGAAATATTTAATTAACAGAAATACAATTAATAGAAAACTTTTCTGCATGCGGTAGGGCGGGGTTGAAATTTGAACGGACTTTGGCCATGAGAAGATGCAGAATACTGCAAATATATATCGCCGTAGTATTAGAATGTCACGGACGAAAATTAAAAGAGACCTCATATCAAATGGAATGGTACGCCAAACTATAACTTGGGCTGTCGGACGTTTAGTTGGCGCCAGTCAGTTTAATATCTCACCGTTGTCTTGGACGGTGTTTATCCACTGGTCATCAGAGTTCAGTTCAAATCGGGATACATCGTTTAAGGCAGTTCTACTCTATTCATAGTGATTTTAAATGGAATGCCCTTGGAACTATCACAAATATATTTTTGAATATACACATATGAGTAGCAGTTAGCACAATAGGTACCATCAGCTCAAACCGTGATTATGTGAGTCATCTATTTTTCAGTTTCTAGTGTCTTTGTTACATGTCATACCATTGATAATGTCATATAAAAACATGATCATGTTAATATAGTTCTGACGATATCTTTATCTGTAGTCTTTCATGATCGAATATTGACTTCTATCTTGATTCAAACATTTTTGGCATTATCTCTAAATGGTACTATGTTTGCAGTTTATAACAACCAGACCTGTATAAGACTAAGTTGATGGAATAAGATTTAAATATAGTTTTTACCCTTAAATCGTTATTTATCTTTTACACACCACCTAAATGCGTAGTTATGATTATATGGAGGGTCAGATAATTATTGTATATTTCTTACAAGTTATAAGATACATAAAAAATATCTGATTTCTAAAAATACTTCATGCAATTCAACAAATTTTCAACCAATTATTAAATAACGTATTTTTATTCATTAATTATTAATTTATTTATTTAATTATTAATTAATTTATTTAATTATTAATTTATTATTATTTATTATATTATTTATTTATTTATTTGTTTAATTATTAATTTACTTACTGTAAACATGGGCTCACCCAAACTTCGTAAATTAAATTAAAATATTTTATTATTCTAATAAAAATAATTCTAATGCTGCACAAATTGAATTCACATATTTATTTTATGTTATTAATATTATTTTTGAGTAAACAAACTTAAAAAAAATTCACTGATCACATCTTAAAAGTTTGTTTCTTATAATGTTAAATAAACTGGCTTTTATGGAATATTTTAAGTCTGCATTTTATCATTGCTTATTTTATATATTTTTGTAAAAGTAAAATATTTCTTGTCATATTTAATTAATTTTATTCATTTTTAGAATTTATAAAGTTACTACAAATTTTTTACAGTTTTTTTTTATTTATTTTATAAAGTCAAGTAAAATAGTTTTACTTGTCATTTATCATTACTGTCTGGAGTTAAAAGTTCAAAATAAAAGTTATATTTTATATTTTTTTAAAAACTTTCAGTGTGAAAATTAAGCAGCCTCTTCAATTATCACTACTGTAAGCTTCCTATTAAGAAATTTTTACACATGATGACAAAAAAAAGTTACATTTTGTTATGCTACTTTGCAAAAATTATTCTGTATTTTGCTAAAATAATCTGAATTCAAATATTTTACATTAAACACAATCAGATGTTCCTTTAAAAAATCATTTTATTTTATTTTTTAATTTATTTTCATTTAATTTTTTTTATTTCATTTTTAATAATTAAATTTTATAATTTAATTTCCTTTAAATAAATTTTTCCTTTTTGTTACTATAATTTTTAAACATATTTATTTTTAAAACCATTTATGAGGAAATTTATTTAAGGTTAACCATGTACCATCAGAAAAGAATTGAGACGACAGATGTTGAAATAAAATAATTTGTATTGATAATATAATATAGATTATATAAAAAATAATTAGTTTACAAAATAATGATATCATTAGGCAGTGATGGAGTCCCCTGAGCATAAAAATTTTTTTAAAAATCAGAAAAAATAAATATAGACTTTTGAATAGGAAACATATAAATAATATTCATGATAAAAAGGAATATATATATATATATACTAGTATGTATGTATATATTTAGTGAATAATTAAAAATAAATCTTTCTTAATTCTAAAATAATTCTTCTTATTAAATTAGAGTCAGACACCGATCATTTCACAATTAAGGAATTTAGACAGGTTTCAAGAGAAAAATTTATATTTTCTGTTTTAACTTTAACTTGGAAGTTTTTTTTATCTATTTAAATACCTTCAAACTAAAATTAAAAAAATCAATCATTTTAATTGTTAATATACAAAAATAAATAAAGTCAGCATTAAATAAAAAATACAAAAAAAGAAGGAATAGCAATTAAATATTAATTACATAAATACATGGATATAATTTAAAATAAAAAAAGTATTAAATTATTGAATGAAAACTCCAAAATCCTAAAGAACAAATTATATACTTAATAATAACAAATTGTAAGCTTTAATAAAAATATATGAAATGAATAAAAAAATAACTATATTGTTTTTGTAAAAGAAATTATATTTATAAAATACTACTAATGAAATATTTTTAAGAGAAAAATAATTAAAAGGCAGACATTCATCATTAAAATAATCAGATAACAGAAAATGAATCACTTATAAATTAATTTCAAATTATAATTTTTTTAAACTTCACCAATTAATAATTACATGTTAATTTGAAATATTACTTAGTAACTATCAAATTCTTGCTTTTAAATCCGATTTAACTGCTTTTATTAATTCTATTTAACACAATTTTTTTATCTAAATTATTTTTAATTGAAAATTTAAAAAAAAGAATCTGTATAAAAAAAGATCTCAAATCATATCATTTGGAAATATTTTTTCTTAAAGTTTTTCATACAAGTAGAATTTTATTAATGAAATTGTCTTTTTAATTTCTTTACAATTTTCTTTCTAAGCTTATACATCAAAGGTCTGCATCCCAAGTTTACTTAGTAAATACAATAACATGAATAATACATTTCCTTTTGTCAAAACGAAAAACAATATTCCTTTGGCTTTTAAAATTTTTATTTCAATAAATGTTTTGAAATCTTTACAAAAAAATTGTCTTTAAAGAAGTGAATTTTCAAAAAGATATTTTTTCATTTACTATTTTTAATTTCCGCAAAATTTTAAGACAATCGTATTATTATTATTTTTTTTTTTTTTTAGTTTCCGTAAAATAAAAAATATATATTGTTATTTGCTAACTATATTAAATATATCCCCAATTGCTCCAAATTCTGTTTTTTTAAACTATGTAAATTACCAAGAGTTTAAAATTTAAAATATCACTACTTTCGCATCCTTACCTTTATTTGTATTTTATTTTCCAGTGGGGAAAAGAGAATAATGGTTATATTTTTATATAAATATCTATTGAATCAAATATATGTCTAGACAAAAATGTTATTTGATGAGTTCAATAGAAAACATAAATCACACCACATACAATGTAGATGCCTTAAAAGTTTAGAAATTCAACATGTGCTAATCTCTTATGAGAAAAAAAAAATACTTGTTTATTTCTCATCAGAACTTATGATGATGGTAAACAGCAGATGACTTTATTTATATTGCATTTTTAGTCTAATCATACTTAATATTTAGTTTTTATTACCACAGTTCAACATCCAATATTTGGGTAAAGTTTTTTTAAGCACAAACAGTTAAATAAAGCTCATTTTCTTAAATTTTTTATAACAATATGTAATTTTTGTAACAAAATTTCCATTGATAATAGTAACGATGATGCTCAGATTAAAATAATTACCACACCTAGTTTTTGTATAATATGTATACTTTCTTTTTTTACAACTTTTTATATAATCAACATAGTTTTGATCCACATTGATTGTTCATCACAATATTTGATTAAACTATTATGTGAAGACACAAAATTACAAGAAACTCAAATCATCTAAGAATCAATTGACATTCATATCTCTTTCAGATATTTACCAATCACTATGATACACTAATATGCACCAATCACTAATACGTACACTTTCCTTGTTTACAGACTTTTTTACAATCAACTTCAATCTACATCGATCTTTTATCATAATATTTATTTAAACTATTAAGTGAAGACATAAAATTACACAAAGCTCAACTGATCTACGAATCAATTGATGTTCACATCTCTTTCAGATCTTTACCAATAGCTAGGCATCTGCCTCAGTTGAAATCTACTTTGGTTCCGCTCAAATTACTTTATATCACCCCCACTCTAGAATTCAACGCTTTTCTTTTTATTTTATTTTCCTGAAGGAAAAAAAGTGCAATGACCACTTTCTGTCACCACCCTTTCAAGAATGGCCCCTCTGCGACAAAATTACTAGAAAAAAGGCCTACCTTACAGATAGTTTTCGATGTATTTTTTTTAACAATTTAGAATGTAAAATCTAATTTTCTTGCTATTGATTTAGTGAGAATTGAAGACGAAACTTAAAAAAAATTCTTAATTTTTTCTTAAAAATGTTTTGGTGTTTTTGATGGCTGTTATCATATATGTTCGATGATTGTAATAAACGTAAATCTATTAAATGTTCTTTAATGTAGGATAAATATGAAATATGTATATTGTATTATGTGTTATATAATTTCAATATATTATATATATATATAACATTTCAAACTTTTTGTCCCACACTTTAATGTTTTTCTTTCTGTTAGAAGATCGGATTTCTTTCATTGCAGAAATTATCATGTTGGTTTACATCGCTGAAGGTAGATAATCACCTGTATTTATCATATGCTCGATGATATTATTAAATTCTCTGTTTCGTTGAAAACATTTTTCCTACATTTTAGTAGAGCATTAAGTTAATATTGTTGAATATCAGATAAGTGTATATCTTCATTTTCACGAAATTCACAGAGATGTGTTTTAATTGTCATTTGCCAAATTAGCATCAATTTCGGATGATGCATATATGAATATGTATAATTTATTTGAGGGAATTCAAGATAGAAATACCATTGTCATTTATGAAAATCTACGAATATCCCTGCTGTTCTTAAAAATTCTGTATCTAGAAATATATTATTTCCTTCAACATATTTCAACATTATCATTCCTATTGGCATACATTTTCTTTGGATGTTAATGTTCGCAATTGTAGTGAGTAACTCAGTTCTTTGAATTCGTCCATCCGCAAATGTCTCGTCAATAGTTTTTTTTTTTTTTTTTTTTTTTTTTTTTTAAATCGAAAGTCAGATCATGTTCTTTTAGAAGATGATATAGTTTCTTACCATCTACCGAATGTGTAACACCAGAATTAGCACACATTGCTTCTTGTGTATTAGAAACAAAAATTTCGATGGTTCCCAATGACTAAACTTCCACGGCAAAATTGTATAAATTCAAATGGTTCAGACTCGCATTTTTTTCATTGGTAAAACATTTAGATTTTATGATGTCTAGCTCTCATAAACCATAGGAACTGATATCAGGACGGGTTTCAAGCTCTGGTTTTTCTTTCAGCCCTTTTGAAAATTCTTCTCTCTTTTTTTGGAAAGCTTAGTCTATGTTTGTTTCTATGTTTTTGCTTTGGATATAACTTTTTACGTCTCCTTTTTTTTTAAATTTTCATAGGTGTCTAGTTTCTGAACTAAATCTTTAGGATTACCCATTCACATCCTATATCGAAAAATGTAGTGTTTTACTAAGGGCAGGACCTTCTTTTTATTTGCAGACATCATCAAAAATCTTCAAATCTTTTAGTCCAACAAAATCTTGAATTTTCAGTTCTAATAACAAGACATCAAAGCATCTTCTGACCTTAAAATAATTAACTTCTCAAGTGTTCTGTTGTTTTACTGCGATTGACAGAAAGGTGACTATTTACATATTTACTGAAAACATATTTATATTATAGTCTGATTTATAGAGTTTATTATGTATGGTCATAAGTACATTCAGTCATAAAGCAGTTTGAGATTGTTGCCTCGCCACTTCCTAAGACAAAAGTTACTCTCTTATTTTTGTATTGATCATATTTCCTTTTTTTGAAACTGAATCTAATTTCATAGAAGATTATTCACAAGAAACTTATGATAATAATTTTGATAGGAAATATGAAAAAACGTTTTGTTATAGTCTGATACATAGAATTTATTATGTGTAGTCAAAAGTATGTCAGTCAAAACTGATTTTAAAGTGAATAATCATTAGAAAGTAGTTTTAAATTTCTGTAATCAATTTTTGAATCTGCATTTTCGCTGGACTAACCAACCCATTTCCCAATTGGGCACGCTTAATAAGTTTTACGACAGTTTCTATTGCCCTGTCTTCCCTCGCCCTAATTGCCATGGACTTTAATTTTAACTTTCAGCGGTCATTACACAGAATGAAGTCTTAATTCGCAGCTTGACCAAAAATACGCTCCCAACATCAATTCCAGTTTCCTGTGTACCGATAACGATTTCGGCAGAGCCAACGCCATTTACATATTGGCTAGTCTTGCCCAAATTAGTCCACCCACCCACCCACCGATGGTCCAATGTGCTAATTACAAACAGATTAGCCAAAGCCATTTAATGCGAAAGCGCGGACAAGTGAAAAGAGGTTTGACCATTCCTTCGCTGCACTTTCTGCTTCTGTTGGCAAAGGCAGGGTGTAATTTAGGAGACAACTGCGAATGCAAATTCCTCATTTGTTGGGTTATTTAATATAGCCACAGTATCATGTACTTGGATGATCTGTTACATGATAATTACAGTTATTCTTTGAATTGTAATGGAAATTAAATCAATGAATTAGGTACATATATTTCATTTATTTATTTCTTTTGCAGAAGCGCAATTATGGAAGTTTTCTTGACCAATAGAATTTCTTGTAATTGTTTTCACTCCTGAGATTAATAAATTTAGTTATTTAATTATATGCATATTATCAATAAAGAAACTTGCAAACCTTTAACAAGGACAGCTACTATGCCAAATAGTTAGTTATCTAAGCATAATTCCCTTACCAAACTAATTAAAAAGTTATTCCGAAAGTTAACGGCAGTTATGGTGTATTTTGGAATTAAGTTCAGAAAGTTTATTATGATGCATTTCTTTGTCAATACATGAAAGTATATTAATTAAATATATTTAATACTATTGAACTTTTGGTAAATTGCATTTAAAAGACTGGGTCTTCCCTCTCTATCAATTCCTTAAGAATTTTTAAGAGAGACGCTGTTAAAACAATGAGTTAGTTATCTAATTTCATTTCAATAGCTGACTGGATTAAATTTGTAAGAAAACATGAATATTATTTCAATACAGAAATTTTAGTGTTTGTAAGCAATTTTGTAACATTTTCATTCCTCTAAAAGTTAATTTTTTAATAAACTGGTAAATATTTTTTTTGGAAAACTTACATTTAATTTATTTACTTACTTTCTTAAATTATTTAATTTAAACTTACATTTAATTTATTAAATTGATTATTAATTATTTATTAAATTTCTATTTTTAGTTGAAGAGTAAGCGATATTTAAGTTCACAATTTTAAACCCAATGTTTCTTTAAGATACATGGTTTAACCAACTTTATTTGATGAATATCAACACGAAAAATATAAATGTTATGTATCAAGAACTTTCTATTGTTTTAAGACAAAGACGTTTACACTTTTTTTACTACGATTATTCATTGTAGAAAAATATAAAAGCCCATAGCAAACAGTTGAAAAAAGCAGCTTCAATATATTCTGGATACATAGGAAACTACAAACGAGTCACTCAACAGAATCTTAAAGAAATAGAAAAAGCAAATTTATAACCATTCCTTTCGTATATCTGGCAACACGTAGTTCAGTGCATCATCAGGATCCTCTTTATATTGCCAGAACTTCCTCAGAAGCACCAAGATTTGTCCTGTGTAGTTGAACGACACTTTTTATTTTTTATTAACTTTTGATGTTTGTCCGTATGTTACTAAAATGAAATAAATTATTGTTACATATCTTGGGCCAGTCATAATTAATCCTATTCCCTCAAAATCCCCCATATAAAAATATACTCGATGTTCGATAATAGCAATTTTTCAACTTTTCTTCAATACGATTGTGGATCTTGATCCTCATGATTCTTATTAAATCCTCACCACAGAAGGTAATAAAAAAAGTAAGTTTACATTTTGTTTTGCAGTTACAGAATTACTAATCCTAGTAAACCCAAATCGCAGTTTTTTTCTGCCTGTTATAAATACACTGGTGTACAAAACTTAAGAAACAGGTGGGTTTTTTGCCATAACTCCACGAGAAATCATTTAAGAGACATTCAGAAATGAGGGCGAGGATGACGAAAGCATCGGCGCTGACAAAGGAATACAATGCATACGGTATGGAATCAAACAAAAACAAGCTTTATTGAACGCATGGTATCGTTATTTACCATTGTCTATCCTAGAGGAAGAACAACAAGCAGATGTTCCTTAATAAGGAATATGCCCTCCCCTCACTGAAATGGTTGCTTCGCACCGTCTCCGCATACTCAGAACCAGCTGGTGCAACATTTCTTGCGGTAGGAGTGCCCATTCCTCAATCAGCATCTGTTTGAGTTGTTGCGAATTCTCCGGAGGGTGTAAGCGTGCTCCAAAGCATCCCACACATGTGCGATGGGATTTAAATCTGGGGAGTAGGCTGGCCAATCCATTCGAGTGATATCTTCACTTTCCAGTTGCTCCTCAACAGCAAGAGTCCGATGTGGCCATCACGCGTTTTGCGTACGCTCACGTCGCCTCCGACGTGATATTTGCATACGCATGACATTTCTACTAACTTACGTGTTCATTGTACTGATCTCCAGACCTCCTTTTCTGCAATTTCATGGCTATCTTCTAAATTTGTACATTGTTGCTTAAGTTTTGCACACCATTGTAGAAGCGATTATTTGATTTATATTCCTTGAATAACAACGTTTGTTATTATTTATTTTCTATGTAAAATATAAGTCATGATTACTTTTATATTTTAAGAATATTTTTCTAATGTATTTAATAACGATATTCATATCTCTATTAAAACTGATATTCAGAGCGCTGATATGAAGATGAGCAATCTAAAATCATTTGGTTTGGAAACAAATTCAAACTGATCATTTTAATAAGAAAAGATCTTATTTAAATAAAGTGTATATTCAATTCATATTTATTATAGGAATGTGAAGTTTGTATTCGAAGAAAATAAATCCAACACCATTAATATACAACTATAACACTAGAAGAATCCTCATTTAATAGTAGTTGACGCATTGATGCAAATACATTATTAACTTAATCTAAAACTACCCGGGATGCAGATGAAGTTGCAGAACATGTAATATATTAGGCTCGTAAAATAAAAAAAAAAATGTTCAAATAAAACATATATTTTTAATAAGCTATTGAGAAAAAAAAAGACTTTGAAGATTGTTAAATTAGAATTAAAAAATAATTCCAAACATCTTCAGACATTTAAAACCTTCAGATCAGCAAACAAATACAATTAAATTAAAAAAGATGCAAATTCAAAAATGCGAAAAAGATAAGACATAAAAAAAAAAAATAATGGCTATCAAATCACCAGCCAATAGCAAAAATGCTTTTTAATAATTCAATTAAGCATTTCTGGAATCTGATACCAGTTACCAATAATAAATGTTATTTTAAAATTATTAAAGTATCATATTTATAGTACATTACTGATTATTATTTTTTATCATGTAAGGTATTATAATCTATTATTTTGAAATATAATTTTTGAAAGATAAATGGAGAATTTTTTTCAATGGTAAATAATTTAAATACCATTAGAAATTAGAAACTAAAAGGCTTACAAGTAATTGCATTTCTATATTTCACAAATGAAATGGCAAAATTACGATAATGTTTCGTAGCTGATTGGAGTAAAAGTACTGATTTGTTTTTCTTGATTATTGGAAATACATTACAAAAGTTTTCAAAAGAAAATAGTTTTATTAGGTAGCTTTAAAGTTAATAAGATAGTTAAAATAATTTTGTTAGGAAAACTTTTATTGTTATAGATTAAAGAATATATATTTCTCTATTTATTGAAAATGGAATTGATATATCAAAGAGTCCTTCTCTTGGCAAAGTTTTAATCATTTCAAATAATATTATCAACTAATTAGATACTTATGAACAATTATTTTAAATCATTGGCTTTGAAAGTTTAACTCCAGACAGTAATAAAAAGTAACAAGTAAGAATATTTCACTTAACTTTATAAAATAAATGGTATAAAAAGAAATAAAACGTTCTTGTGAGTTTCCAACTTAATAAAATTGAAGGAAATATTTAAATATGAAAAGAAATAATTTTACTTTTACAAAAATATATAAAATAAACGTTTATAAAATGCAAACTTAAAAATACCATAAACTTGCGTATTCAGTACATAAAAAACTAACTTAAAAGTTGTAAACGTTGAAAAGTTTTAAACATAAACTTTTAACATTTAAAATTTAAAATAATGTCTTAGTTGTGCATAAAATGAAGAAACTTTATTCTCATGCTTTTCTTTAGTTACTTAAATTAAAAAAATAGAGCTGGTGAGCATTTAATAAATTAAATTAAAAGTCTAGCATGCTTTTAAATTTAAATGGAGATAGCTGAAAGTCAAATGAATTCAATAAAAGCTAATGTGAATATCATAAAATTAAGTATGTAAATTCAATTTATGTAACATTAAAAAGTAAGTGAGAAACAGAGGAATGGTATTGTACTATTATTAAATTAGTTTCTATCACACTAGTCATTTTAAGAGAAAATGATCCTCTGTATTGAAGATAAAATATTTTAAAACATGTGTGACTTGATTGATTTTGGAATATATTATTTTTACCACTAAGAACTGAAATTAAATCAAAATGCATATTATAATAATATAAATAATGACTATACAAAAAAATTGCTATATAGAACATATATTCTTCTTCTACGTTGGTGCAATAGCTGCAGATAAAGAATAGACAGAGATTTTGAAACAAGAGATATTTCCTTTTTATGAGGAGTTATCAGTCCTACCCCCAACTCTCTACAGTCATATTAAATCTTGACCTGCGGTTTAAAGTGGATTCCGAACCTCTACAAATTTCCATGGCCCCGACGGTACTTGAACATGTGGCACAGAGAGCCAGAACGCTAGTCACTTGGCCATAAAGCCCAAAAACATGTGTTAAATATATTAAATAAATCTGGAATTTTACAGTTGTTCAAATGTATAAAATAAGAAAAAGGGAAACAATATTTGTATATTTTATCCGAGATTTAATTTTCTTTTATTTCATAAAAATAATTCAAAAACATTTTTTTTTTTTGGATTATTTAATCGTTTACAAGTAATATAAATAATTGCATGTTTACATAATTGCACAATTGTCTGTTTTATACAATATAATTATTCAACAACTAAATATTTTTAAATTATAATAATCAATTTATTGACGTTTCATTTTTTTTTAATTATTTTATTTGTAAGATTGATTTTGTTTCACTGTTATTTTCTTCTTCAGCAGATATTTATGTACGCAAAACTTCTTCCCAAGTAAAACATTTAAAAACAATATTATTAAATCAAAAGTTTTATGAATTAAGGACATTTATTGCTAGCAATCTGTATAATTTCTAATAATAATCCGAAATATTTATTTTTTTTTAATAATAGGTGAAAATTATTTATAAACCATTCAACTGAATAATGCTTCATATATTTATTTGATGAAATGAGAAGTAAATAAAAACATAAAATTCTAAGTAATTAAAATATTAATTATTCTGAAGAAAATGAACTTTTATCTAATATAATCATCATCATTGGCACAACAGCCCCATTGTGGCCCAAGACCTACTGCCTACTGGCAAATTATGAGACGAGCGATGTTTTGCTTTTTACGGTGAAGGTTGTCAGCCCTACACCCAACTCTCAACAGCCATATTTGACTGAGGCCTATGGTTTAAAGTGCATTCCGAACCACTACAAACATAATTGGCAACTCTGGCACTCGAACCCGAAACCTGTGAGCACTAGTCACTCAGCAATTCAGGCCCATCTAATATATTATCTTTCTGTATTGGAGAAAAGAAAGTAATCAATAAGTGTATCAAAAAATTACATAATGAACTATGACTTCAATGAAATGATGTATAATAAAAGATTTACATAAAATTTTAAGAAAAAAATTCTATTGTTTTAAATAAAGACTAAATTCATTGAAGTCAAAATTACTTGATATATGTTTTAAGTTATCGCAATATTTTTTTTTTGTCTAAATAAATAATTCTTATTATAAGTAATAAATAATTGAACAGTTTTAGTATTTTCTTTAAAAAGCAATTATCGTCAATTTAAAAGAATTAATTAATAACAAATATATATTCATTTATTTAATTTTTTGATAAAAAATGTCTACTATAATTACACTAAGTTAAGTAACCAATTATTTTTAACACAGTTAATTAATTTTTTATAATAGTTTTTTTTTATTATAGTGTTTTTTTTATCTATTTTTTATTATAGTATTTTTTTTAGCAATTTAAGGCTTTGAATAGTTGTTTTTAATTCCTTTTTTAAGTTTTTTTTTTATCACTGTCTCACTTTTTGAGTAAGAACACAAACAAAAGAAAGACTATTATTAGCGCATATTATATATATTATATATTATTTTTATTTAAAGAATATTATTATTAAATTAGAATAATGGTGGCGAAAATAAAATTAGACAACTATTAATAAAAATTAGATTATTATTAGTGCAAAGAAGATGTCAAAATTTATATAAATTCCCCATTATCAATTACCACACTATTAAAATGTTCATATTATCAAATAATTCAACTAATATTCATTTTTTTTTATCTTGAATATATTGCTATATAGAAATTTAATAATTGTGAGTTGG
Organism: Caerostris darwini; assembly: GCA_021605075.1. Classification (NCBI taxonomy): domain Eukaryota; kingdom Metazoa; phylum Arthropoda; class Arachnida; order Araneae; family Araneidae; genus Caerostris; species Caerostris darwini. The sequence goes on along the minus strand of BPLQ01012116.1, from coordinate 275,161 downwards.
AATTGTTGTGTCAGTCACATTATTTTTCCTCATTGCAAAAGCAAAGAAATTAAATTATAATAATATCACCCAAAATTAAATTAGACTATTATTAAATAAATTTAAATTATTATTAGCCCAAATAAATGTGTATATAGATATTAAAGTTTATATAAGTTCCTCACAGTCAATTACCACACAATTAGAATGGCCATATTATCAAATAATTCGTCTACTAATATACATCAATGTTTTTATACTGAATGTATTGCAATATAGAAATATAATAATTGTGATTTGGAATTTTTGTTTCACTAACATTACTTTCCCTCACTGTAAAAACAAAGTTCCTTTGATGATAAAAGAAGATTATTACTAAATTAGAATAATATCAGTGAAAATAAAATTAGATTATTATTAGATAAAATTAGTTTATTATTAGCACAAAAAAAATATAAATAAAGATGTCGAAATTTATAAAAATTCCTCATAATCAATTACCTAACAATTAGAATGATCATATTATCAGATAATTCATCTAATATACATCAGTTTTATCTTGAATATATTGTTATATAGAAATATAATAATTCGGAGTTGGAATTATTGTTTCAGCCACATTATTTTACCTCACAGCAAAAACAAAGTTTCTTTGATTAAAAAAGAACATTATTAAATTAGAATAATGTTAGCGAAAGTAAAATTAGACTATCATTAAATAAATTAAGTTTATTATTAGATTATTATTACAGAATACTTCTGAAAAATTTATTTTAAATTGAATAAAAACCCAAGAAATGATGATAAAATTATTTAATTTTAGCTAGATTTTGCTGAGTTAATTGGGAAACCATTGTATAATAAATAACATTTTTAATTACAGCTAATGTAAACGATATTATCAAATTATTAATATTAAATGTACTTCCTTTAAAAAAATATTTATAAGAAAAAATATCAATTCATAATAATTTAAATATTTACATCACAAATAACTTAGGTAAGCATCAAATTTTTAAAATTATCTTGTATCATTATACTCGTAAGTAATTCATTTTATTTTATAAACCTCAAGCAATAATTAAAACATTCATCAGGATTTTCAATCTGCAAATGGTATAAAAAAAGGCAAAATTGTAAAATTAAAAGATAGTAAATATTCTTTAAGTAGCTATTACTCCGTTTAATTTAAAAATTCGCATCAATATTTATTTTTTTCTCGGAAAAGAAATTAGAAACGTATGCCTAATTTCTTCACCAACGTTGATAAATTGCTAATAATGTATCTTAGATCCAAGATACCAAGTTATCTTAATTTCAAAATATTCTTTTTTTTTATTTTTCCACATTTATTTTCGAAATTAGCCTACTGTTCAACTTATTCTGGGTTTATTTTGTAAATGTAAATAGAGAATTTAAATATTCGCTGAAATTCAGCTAAGATGATGCCTCGTTTCTAATGCTCTATTTACTATGCTTTTTTTTCTTTCTTTTTGGTTTAAAAGATGGATTTGCGGTTTGGAAAATGAAACCTCAGATTGAATAATTATTCCACAGACATTAATATGCGCATTTTAATGAGACTCTTGGCAGTAAATGAAATATTTATTTCTCTGTAGAAAATGTTCATTGAAAAACGATGCAACAGACTACAACTTTTTTTGAAACAAACTAAACATCAGCTTATGTATTAAGTTAATTTGTGTTTCTTTCTCAAATATCTTATAGTATTCATATAGTTACAAAATGAGAATTTTCACATCATTCATTCCTATTCTAAATTTGAAAAATGTCAAATATTTTTATATTTCCAGTATATCTATGTGTATACTTTTAATGTATCTATTGTATATCTTCTTTATATGTGAGTTTATAGTATATTCCAACACAAAAGGGGCTTTTATTAAAAAAATTATAATTTCTATAAATTTAGATGTAACTTTTGTTTGGCTATTGAGATGTTAGTAACTTAGATGTTAGTTGTATGAGTATTGAGCCTTATTCTTTATAGATAGATTATTAACATTAGCATTGGTAGTGTTTAATTCTGGCATAAAAATGAGAATAATAGGAAATTAACAGAGGAAGTTGTACATAGATTGTCAACTGATGCTATATAATTCAGCAAAAGTAATGTGGTATTAAAAATAAATTTTATTCGCTATTTAAAAATGCTTCAAAATTTCAATTTGTCTTACCGCATTTTTATTATGATAAGGAAACAAAAAGATTAGTTAAAACAGTCTCTGATCCTAATGATACAGTTAAAAAATTGTATATTGATATCTATTCTTCGTCTTCTTCATTGGCGCAACATCTCCATGATGAGTCAATGCCATCTGTCTACTGGTAGACATACAATCATTCAATATATTTTTATTTACTCTCACATTTATTTTGGAAATTAACCTACTGCTCAACTTATTACTGGTTTAATTTATAGATATAAATAAAGATTTTAAGTATTAAAAGTTAAAAATTAAAATAATTAAGTATTAAGTTTCTAATGCTCTATTTACTATGATTTTTTTTCTTTCTGGTTTAAAAGATGGATTTGTGGTTTGGAAAATGAAACCTCAGATTGAATAATTACTCCACAGACATTAATATGCGCATTTTAATGAGGTGGTTGGTAGAGAATAAAATATTTATTTCTCTGTAGAAAATAATCACTGAAAAAAAGATGTAACAGACAACAACTTTTTTTGAAACTTACTAAACATCATCTTATGTATTAAATTAATTTCGGATTTTTTAAAAATATTTTGATGGATTTCATATAATTACAAAATGAGAAAGTTCACATCGTTACACTATGCCATATTGAAGGGACACAAAATTCTGAAATTTAAATATGTAGAATATTTAACTATTTATAGTATATCTATGCGTATATATCTAGTATTTCTATTGTATTGTATAAAGCAAATATAGTACATATTGCATTGTATATAGCATATATAGTATGTATTGTAATGTATATAGCATACATAGTATATATTGTATTGTATATAGCATATCTAGTATTATTGTAATCTACATAGCATATATAATATATATTATATCTATCATATTGTATAGCACTGACACGGCACATATACAATAATTAACACATTTAAATGCATATAATTAAATATTAGTGAAAGGATTCCACTTCTAATCCTAAAGATACTATAAAATAAAGATACTGATAAAATAAAAATATAAGATACTAATAAAATAAAAATATAAGATACTAATAAAATAAAAAGATAAAATAAAATAATAAAGATACCAATAAAATAATAAAGATACTAATAAAATAATAAAGATACTTAGGTACGCGAAATATATTTTCTCTCGGGATGACAGATTGTAAATTAAATGTTTCTTAATAAAAGCGCGTAATTGCACTGTATTAAACGTTTCTCACAAGCAGCACCAGTTGCTCTGTACGTCTTCTCTGGTGAGAGTCTCAAGGCCTACTGAACATTTCTCTTGAACGCCACAGGGGGCACTCTTGCAGTGCGTAGGAGGGAGCACGGTTAAAGTTTTTATTAAAAAAACTTTTAGATTCGTTATAAATTTAGATGTAATTTTGTTAGTGTGATTATTCAGCCTTATTCTTTATAAGTATTTTATATTTTACACAAAATATTTTGTTTCTTTTTCGAACCACTAACAAGCATCCATGGCACTGCTGGGATTCGAACATGAAGCCTGTGGTACCAACGGCCAGAGCGCTAGCCAATTGTATTGACATGGCAAGCGAGTTAAGCCTTCTAAGTCAAATCAAATACTTTTCTTTAATTAAATTTTTTTGGTGTAATACTTACTATTAAATGCCGTAAAATGTTTGGACAAACAAATTGTATAACTCCTTCCATTTATTTACATAACCAAAAGTCTGTGCCTAGGACGTACACGGATACTAGGATGTTTGAGCTTGGCAAGGTTTGGTTTGGTTTGTCGCTCTACGGTCAACCTGCAGTTTAATATGGAATCCAAACCACTAATAACCTTCCATGCCACTGCTAGGATTCAAACTTGAAGTCTGTGGTACCCAAAGTCAGAGCGGTAGCCAGTATGCCACCAGATCGCTAGGACACGGCGAAGAGATGATGAAGTGCGTATGAATAAAATGCCATCTGTGTTCGTGCAAAAATATGGTGGCAAAAACTGCGTGCAGTATCGCAGACATTACCCTTTGGTGTACTCTGGGTAACACTGAATCTCCCGTATAAGAAATTAATTTAATTTAATTAATATAAAAAGTAATTTTGAATCTGACTTTAGGTTTGTCATTGTAAGATTTTTTTAATATTTTTTTATATTTTTTTTTTTATCCACACCAGGTCTAAAATTACGGGAACCTACAGATTAAAGTGGATTCCGAAACTTTTTGACCTTGAGGCTTGTGGTATCAAAGGTCAGAAGACGAACCTTTTGATCATTATTGCTCCAGCCATTATAGTAGCAAATGAATTAAATTGAAATTTCCGGATTTTGTAAACAACATATTTAATTCATGTATTCTCTTAATGCTATAAAAATTTCCTTTCGCTTAAATAACATCTGTGAGACACTATAAAGAATATATCTTACATTAAAATTATTTTAAATGAATTTATATCTATTTTAATTGCAAAGAAAAACAACTATTAATTTACGCTCCATTTTTAATTAAAATGAAAATTAAATTTGTATCAACTTTTAAAACAGTATTTTTTTTTGTAGTAAGCAGCATTTTTACATAAAGTTTTAAAGTTATATTCACGAAATAACTATGAAATGTGATGTAACGGAAATCAGCAGTCATTTAATAATTTATGTTTTAATGAAAAGGGAAATAAATTAGTACTTAGCATGATAATATTTAAATTTTAACATATAAAGTTATTTGATTAAAGATATAAAAGTCAACATGATATGCAAACTTCATGATTTGAGCTGAGCAGAATTAAATATTGAATTTGATGTTTCATCATTCATTTTCAATTTCATAAATTATGAAATAAAATAAATAAAACTTGTTTTATTTCGTTGAATGTTAATTTCAGATGTTTTGGAAGTTATTAAATTTTGATTTAAAATACATTTTTCAATATTAATGATGTTCTCAATATAAATTTTTGATAGTTATTCAATAGCACTTATTGCACAAATAAAATAAATACTGACTAATAGAAAAAGTTCAACAGATAATTATTTTTTTAATTGATCATGACATTAATGATATATGCATAGATTTCTATTTTTCGAGAAACAAAGGAATTTTAAAGATAATAAAAAATAATAAAAAGGTTTTAGGCAAATTAATACTCTTGAAAACATGTTCTTCCATATAAATTCTGAGTTTTCTATTATTTCAATTACATGACTAAATAATAATGTTAATATAAAAATATATGTTTATAAACTGTCTGAAAACAACAAAAGTTTCATAAAATAAATTACATGGATATATTCAAATAACTTGAATTATTTATAAATATTGCTATTTAGATTCGTGAATTAAAGTACCGTATAAATGATTTATAAAAAAATAATTGTTTATTAAAAAAAGAATTACAAATTCATAAATTTTGACTCTTAATTAAAATTTAAATAAAACAAAATCAATGCAATAAATTATGATGTAAAATTACGTTTTAGAACCCTATAGTCATAATTTTTTAGTTCTATTTCTCCGTGGTGCTCTCTCACATTTCTTCTTCCTAGGTGGCTAAAAGATCTACTACTATCAGCATGCAGCATTGCTACAAGAGCGATCACTTTAGTAGGACTTCATGTAGGCTGAATGTCTTACAAAGTAATTCGAGCGGCCTGTTCCAATCTAAGAAACATGAGATTCAACATTCCTTTCCAACTACGATGTTGAGATTTGCGGTGGGCTATGACTGTTTGGTGATCCATCTGCACCCCAGACATTGGCCTTTTAATAGCCCATGTTGGTCGCTCTGTGTGAAAGACGAGATCATGGACAGACACCACGTAGCAGGATGACCGACCTTGCATGGGGACTTTGAGGTGAAAAGATATTGGTGACCTAGAACTTTGCGGATGAAACATTGACTTTTTTCTCATTATTTTCTTTTTACTTGTGTGTATTTTACACTGTTTTGATCAGGTGAAAGTTTGTCATTTTCTCTTGCTATTGAAAATAAAATCTTATAGATAGGAAAACGCAAAGCAATTTTCAATTATAATATAAATAAACAATTTGTAGCTTGATAAATAAACAAATTATTAATTTCTGGTCTTAGTATGATAGTTTTATAAAAATTTTCTGTAAATAAAAATAATTGTTTAATTTTTACAAAACTATACTTTACAAAACAGGTTTTAAATTATTAATTAGATTTGTTTTTTCTGAACAAAAATAGAAATCGATCATTTTTAAAATTAGTTGGTTTAAGAATTGTGAGAACTCGATTCGAAACTAAGAAATCACTAGATAGAACCTTCTATAGATTCAATGCATAAACCTTTGACACTCAAAATATATTGTGTAGAAATATTCTGCCGCAAAAAAGCTTAAATGCAAATTATTGATAAATAGAATAGTAAAATACCAACTTAAAAATTTAGTTATGGCAAAATAGCTCATTAGTTCCAATTGGAAAAACTAATATGGAAAATATTTACTATGGATAAACGAATATGGAAAACATTTAATATGGAAAGCGAACAATATGGAAAAACGAAAGTTGCAACGAGGTAATGGTTAAAAATGATGAGATTTTGTAAATGGGCTCTTGATATTAAAATATAATTCCTTGCAACTTATGAAGAGATATTCTCAGTAGAAACCAATGGTTTTTAGTGAATTGATTTCGTTTGGAATTTGAGTAAATTAAAATTTCATATTTAAATAAAATTTTATTATTAGGTAAAAACAATTATTTTTCTTTTAATTTTAGAAAAACAAAGAGCTTATTTCAGTGAAGTAACTATTATTGGACGATTCTGTAACTGTAATCGTAATGGATGATTATTTTATTATTAACTAGCTGGTTTCATTGTAATTTTCCATGCATATAACTTCTGAAAGGTGGCCTGAATGGCCGAGTGTCTAGCGCTCGCCACAGGATTCGAGTCCCAGCGGTGTCATGGATGTTTGTAATGGTTCACTTCAAAACCGTAGGTCCCGGTCTAATATGATCGTAGAGCGTTGCATTGTTACTCTGCGTCCGTGACTTATCTTCGAGTTACACGCGCCCCTTGGGTAATGCAAAGTGAGTAACGTCTGTGCAGCGCTTGCCTTAAGGCATTCAAGACCAAGCTGTCTAAGTGTTTGCCAGCTGCATTAGAAAGAACAAAAAGAAAACACTTATGAAAGGAAACAAAAACTTAATCTTAAACAGTGGTAATTAATCTTTAAGCGGTAATTCCACATTTTGCATAATAAAATAGTATGACGCAAATAAATAATCTATATATATATATAGTGCTGTTAATTAATGTAACATTATAAAAAGCTAATGCAGAATTATTCAAAAGTTATCGTTTATATCTTTTTTCTTAATTTGGTGTAATTAGTAAAAACTGATGTTTTAATTAACTGATGTTTTAATTAAACTTAATGTTTTCATTAACAGATTTTCTGCAGACTTGTTTTTCAATAACTTTCTATTTTAGTAAGCTGTACAGTAGTTTATGTTTTTTTGTTACTACTTTTTTTTTATATTTCACTAAAAAACATTTGAGTTTGTCTAGACGCATAAAAAATTAATTTTAAATCTTAAGAAAACAAAACTTGCCAAAATATAAAAAGGTTTCAAAATTGTGTTACAAAATTGTGTCTTTAACAAGAAGATGAGGAAATAAAACTGTGGGATCAACTATAAAACAATAAACTAAACTGAATTGGGGTATGAGATTACTTGAATTATTTTTAAAATTTTAATTGATGTTTTAATAGCTTAATTATTAATATATTATTAGATAAATCCCTAATTTGCGTAAAATTTATTTTAACAAAAATGACTTACATGCACCGTAAATTATTTAAAATAATGTTGCATGAGATTGTGTAATGTACTTTATTTCGAAAGAGGAATAGCAATTATACAGCTTTAAAATTATTATTTTACAAAATTACATTTTGCAAAAAATTTCAACAAATTATTTAATTTTTATTTAGAGAATTAAAAATGAAATAATTCGCAATTCTATTTTCTAATTGAGTCAAGACTTAATTCAGTAATCAATAAAGACTTTGCAATGACGATTACAAAAAATTTTGTTAATTGTGTACATTGTTAAATACAATATCGTTGCTTTCTTTATTTGAATAGCAATATATATGTTGATTAAATATTCATATTAATAATATAAATTTATATTTATTTATAATAATTTTTAAAAATCATCATTAATGATCTCTTAATTTTATTCATAAAAGATGTGCAAAGCATAAAACTTTTAATTGCATTGCAAATCATTCAAAACGCAAAATCGTTAGGATGTATTCAGCACATCTGAAATTTACACAATGCGTAAATCCAAAAGACATAGAGCAATGCAACTAAGTTGAATATATTGCAAATATTTTAAGATTATGAGAATTTTGGTAAGTGAGGAGAAGTAAGTGGTAAGTGAGGTTTGGTAAGTGTAAAATCGCGGAATAGGGGCAGTTGGCATTTGGCATCTAAAAATCTTATGTCCAAAATTCTTCGAGTAGCGGGTTATGATGGTAAATGAAATGAATTTCAAACAGGACAAGAAGCACGGGTTACCACATTTAACAATTTATCGCCCAATTGGCGCCATAAAAAAATTCGCCAAATATCAACTGCCCCTATTTTGCGATTTAGCCAAATTGTATATCCAGATCTGGTTTTAATTGTGTTTTCTCGTTTATCTTCTATTTAATAAGAAACTTAAATTTGCATTGTCGACAAATGATGGATGACGTCTGATGTGCACATACCTGATTTTTACTGGAGATGGATTAGACAACAAATTATGCTTCACAAAAATCTGCTTATACTTAACTCAAGAATTATGGTGCGTCGCACTGGAGGTAGTGTGAGCAAGATTCATTCACCTTCATCTGCATAAGAAAAGAACTTCTCATAAAGTGATCAAAAGTACGTCTCTAGAGATCACGACTACAATTGTTCAATACAAATCATGGGACACACTAATCTTTCGACATCACGTCTTCAGATGAATCTCGATTCTATCTTACAAAACATATAGTTGCATTCGAGTCCAGTTCTAATGCAGTGAGATAATGCATAAATTTTACATTTTACATTGTCATACTGATATATGGCCTGACCGTTTAGTATGCGTGTTATTGGATACAAGCCCCACACCTGATCTAAACAAACTGCCCATGCACTTAATAATAGCATTTTTCTGAATTTATAGTGACTGTTGTCCTTCTTGGTGACAAAATTTTGGTTTTAAACAAATTTATAGAAGCTTCATTGAGGTATGCAAACTTAAACAAGTTTTCAATGCTGACTATTTCAAGGACTCGGTCCTATATCAGTATAGTTTCTCTAATTGATGGACATGTATATACCATGTATATCGATGGCCATCATATATGTATAATCAATCATCGTGCATATACTATGTATGGCGATGATCATGTAATAACTGATAACTATTAAATATTAAGGGCTATTCGTTGTGATTTTTTGTATTATATTGAATCATCAGGGGTTGACATATGCAAAATACGTGTCAAAAAGTTGTCACGTATTGTCAAGACCTGTTTCAGATCATGATTTTATTTTTGTGTCTCCTAATGTAAATGCATTTTTGATCCCTGTCATTTTTAATGGTATCGTATATTGAATTATATGTATTGTATATCATCTAGTGTAATGATGTAAAAATTTTTTACTAATGCTAAAACAAAAATTCTAGTACTTTGGTGATACATTTAACAATAATAGCGAAGGAACTGATAAAATGTCGAGAAATTCGTAACATATAAAATAGGAGTAACATTAGATTATTCGAGTAAATTACCTGCTACTCCATATTATAAGTTCCTGCATACAGTGTATCTTTTATTTGTTATAAATTTAATAATACTCTTCTATTTCTAGTATAATATGGTTGGTTGCTGCATGGGTTGGTTGCTGCATTGACGATAATTAGATCCTACCTGAATCAGAGGAAGACATAATTAATACAATACTCGTCGCTTAATTAGTTCAATTAAAATGACATCTTTTCATCTTCAGTAGCATGTTTTACTGTTGTTGGTCTTATCTTGTCTTATATTCTAGTTGGTGTAATTGAAATTTGAGATCTTTATGATTAAAAAGACTTCTAGGAAAAACTCCATTAATCTTTTCTTCTTCTGAGTTCAGTAGAAGGTCAAATACACTGAAACAGTCTCAAATGACGAGTATTGCAGTATTGCACTACGAGTATTTTCTGTTCCTTTAATTTTTCTGTGCCTTCAAATATGTTTTCTTTTCTTCTTCTAATAATATCTACAGTTGTATAGTTTTCTGCAAATAACTGTAATTCAGCGTTTTATAAATAATAAATCAATGACACTGTACCAGCATTTCAAATAATTGGTTTTAAAAGAAAATTTCAGAAACACTGTTTTAATATGTTAAAATGTCATAAGGTAAAAAATTAAAACAAATATTCAGGAATTTATTTTTTAACATTTAGTTCCCTTAAATATATATATATATATATATATGAGACATTTTTCTTGAGATTAAGAATTGATAAAGTGCTATAAAAAGAATGTTAAATATCATTAAAAAATAGTTTTATAATTAAAAAATTAAAATGATCACATAGAAGTAGGTTGAACAACTGACAAGAGAAAACACAACAGTACTCACTCAAAATCTTCCGATATCAATTGCAGTATTTCTCTGTGTTTCTTCAAAGATGTTTTCTTTCCTTCTTCCCTTTGCAGTTGCATCGTTTTCTGCAAATAACTGTAATTCAGCGATCCGCAAATAATCTTTCTTGATCTGTTTTCCACGCCCCTGAATCCAATATCGGATGTGACATCTTCGATATTTGTTCAATAGGACATTGTTAAAATAAATGTAAAACTATCTCGACATGCTACACTTCTCATTTCAGAGACACTGTTTCTCTCCGCTGTCAGAGAGAAAAGAAGAAATGTGTCAAACCTGTAGTCGCAAGCGGGGTTTTTGCAAACGCATGTGTTTTTTTAAGAGAACAAAAGCATAGATAAATGATTTGGAAAAAAAGTGTGAAATATTCGAAAAGAGATCTTGCAAGGGCTATCAGATTTTGCGTCTGCTGATATGCTGACAGAGATGGACGCGCCAATCCATCTTGCATCTCTCCCAACTGTGAAAACGATCTACACAGCACTTTTTTACGTATGAATTTTGAAATTGGTTTTATAATTTTCAATTTGAGGGAATACATTTTCAAGTTATTGCTGTGATCTTTATAGTTTATTCAAGAAAACACTTCTTTTATTCAATTTCACAAGCCTTTAGGTAAATTATTTAATTTTCCTAAAATTGATTTTCTTCCATCTACTTAGAGATTTGAAAAATTGGTTAATAAAATCTATGGAATCAAACGATTTATTGAATTGACACAGAAATTTTAAAAGAAGAATTTCGAAATCAAGTATCGTCAAACAAACCTTAGAATGATTAAAAATTTTCCATTTTGAAAAAGATAAAAATAAATAATAAAGTAATTTTTTAGTAATGCACTGTTAATTTTAATTTTTTTTTAGAAAAAAAAAAAGGTTTGAAGACTTCTCAATCTTAGTAAAACATAATATGCGATTTCATTATGAATATATTAAAAAATTGTACGACAGTAGGTCTACTTCCCCGTGGTGCACCCTGTTAACGACCAAGGCGACTAAAAGATCTACTACTATCAGCATGCAGCAATAGAAGTAGATCTGTTGCACTGTTGTACTGTTGCGGTAGTATTTTCGCACCCTGTTAACATCCTAGGCTGCTATAGGCTCGTGCCCATCGAGGCGAGAAGATTTAAGCGACAAGATTTGACCAACACTAGCCTCACCACGTTCGCCTGAAACCGGTTTGAAATGCACCGCTTTGAGTTGACCAACTTTCAACTCGAAGCTGAACTTCACTAGGCGTAATACTTTTTCTGACGTTTCGCTGTGAAGGGGCCGAAAACATTTTCTCGCCTGCCGCGTGAATCTTCACGTCTCTCGCCTCCGTGGGAAGGAGCCTTAAAAGATCTACTACTATCGGCATGCAGCAATAGTAATAGATCTATTGCACCATTGTACTGCCGTAGTAGTACCATTTCACCCTGTTAACATCCTAGGCGGCTAAAAATCTACTATCAGCATGCATCAATGGTAGTAGATCTGTTGCACTGTTGCTGTAGTACTATTGCCCCCTGTTAACATTCTAGACGGCTAAAAGGTCTACTATCAGCATGCAACAATAGTAATAGATCTGTTCCACATTTGCGGTAGTACTATTGCACCCTTTTACAAGTGCACCCTGTTAACGTCCAAGGCGGCTAAAAGGTCTACTATCAGCATGCAGCAATAGTAATAGATCTGTTGCACTGTTGCGGTAGTACTATTGCACCCTGTTATAGGTACACCCTGTTAACATCCTAGGCGGCTAAGAGATCTACTACTATCGGCATGCAGCAACGCTTCAAGAGTGATTGCCTTCGTGTAGAGTGAGTGTCAATTGAATGCGGACGGCCACTCATAATCTAAAAAAGGTTGAGACTCAACATTGCCTTGAAAGCTACGAAGGTGAAGACATGCGGTGGACCACGACTGTATGGCGAGCCATCTGCACCACATTGACATTTTTCATAGCCCAAATTGATGGCTCTTTCGGAAAGACGATATCATGGACAGACACTCTATAACAGGATGCCCGGACTTCTGAGCGGACTCGAAGGTCAAAAGATATTGGAGAGCCAGAAATTTGCCGATGAGACATTTACTTTTTCCTATTAATAATTTCTTTTTTCAATTCCTTCTATTAGCTCACACTCTCCCTATATATATCTTGTTCAAATTTTCAAACGTTCATAAAATATTTTTTATTCCACCACTCAAGTTCAAATATATACATTTTTTGAACTTCTAGTGGACGACACTGGATGTTAATACTGTTTTCTCAAATATTAATTCAGTAATTAAATTTATTTAATTGATTTCAGTTTTTTTTTTAGATTTTAGTTGCATATATGTACCAATAGATAACACCAGATAAACTTAAAAAAATGTTTGAAAATTATTTATAAAGGACTTTCTGCAATATAATCAAAAATAAGTAGGAATTGATTTTAAAAACCTTTTTTTTATATTACTTGTTCATGTGTGTGTTTTACACTGTTTTTATATTGTAATATACACTGAAGTGACAAAAGTCATGGGATAGCAATATGCAAATTTTCAGATGGCAGTAGCATCGCGTAGAACAGGTATAAATGCGCAGAGCTTTCATTTCTGTTCAAGTTATTCATGTGAAGAGGTTTTGACGTGATGATGACCGCACGACGGGAATTAACAGACTTTGAACGCGGAATGTTAGTTGGAGCTAGACGCATGGGTCATGCCATTTCGGAAATCGTTAGGGAATTCAACATTCCCTGATCCACTGTGTCAAGAGTGTGCCGAGAGTATGAAATTTCAGGCATAACAACCCACCATGGACAGCGCAGTGGTCGACCGCCTGCACTTAACGACCGAGACCGGCGACGTCTGCAAAGAGTCGTAAATTCTAACAGACAAGCAACACTGCGTCAAATAACCGCAGAAATCAATGTGGGACGTACAAGGGACTTGTCTGTTAGAACTGTGCGGAGAAATATGGCTTTCTTGGGCTATTCCAGCAGAAGACCGACTCGAGTGCCTTTACTGACAGAATGACATCGCTTGCAGCGACTCTCGTGGGTACGTGAGCATATCGGTTGGTCCCTAGATGAATGGAAAACCGTGGGCTGGTCCGATGAGTCACGATTTCAGTTGGTAAGAGCTGATGGTAGGGTTCGAGTGTGGCGCAGACCCCACGAAGCCATGGACCCAAACTGTCAGCAAGGCACTGTTCAAGCTGGTGGTGGCTCCGTAATGGTGTGGGCTGTTTTTTCATGGCATGGTCTTGGTCCTCTGGTGCGGCTGGACCGAACAATGGCTGGAAATGCTTATGTTCAGCTACTTGGAAATCACTTGCAGCCATTCATGGACTTCATGTACCCAAACAACGATGGGATTTTTATGGATGACAATGCGCCATGTCACCGGGCCACAACTGTTCGCGATTGGTTTGAAGAACATTCTGGACAATTCCAACGAATGATCTGGCCACCTAGATCGCCCGACATGAATCCCATCGAGCATTTATGGAACATCATCGAGAGGTCTGTTCGTGCCCAAAATCCTGCACCATCAACGCTTTCACAATTATGGACGTCTATCGAGACAGCATGGCTCAATATTCCTGCAGAAGTCTTCCAACAACTTGTTGAGTCCATGCCACGTCGAGTTGCTGCACTTCGCCGGGCGGAAGGAGGGCCGACACGATATTAAGAGGTATCCTATGACTTTTGTCACTTCAGTGTATTTTCTTTTTCCATTGGAAAAAAAATGTGAATATTGTACTTGGCATTCCTAACCAAAAAAATGTATTCAATTTTATACACATAAATATTTAAGTGTTTTTATGCATTTAGTAAAAATTTTTTATTTCAATTCAACTGAAAATGATCTAAATGTCCTTTTTTACAGTTAAAATAAATTTTATTAATTACATACGGACACATTCATGTACATTAACTGAGCCTTTTGATAAACATACGTGGTTAATAAGTTTATTTTAGTTCACCTTTAATTTAATTAATGGAGTTGATTTAAGTAAATTTCAATATTCCTTAAAATATATATTTGCGTGAGTTAAATATGAAATTGCGCGATTATTTTAAATACCATTTGAATAATTAATTAATTTCAGAGGAAAGAAGTTTTTCAAATAAGCTACTCAAAAGCTTCTAATCTCCAGAGGAAACCGATCGATTATACTTTCGATTATGTGTTTCTAAAATTGCCAGGGACGTTTCGTATTTGACTTTTAATTTCCATTATATTGGATGCTTCATTTCTTCGAATGCTATAATGCCAACATAAATAAATTAATAAAAATTAATGCATGTAAATTGAAATTAGAAACTACAAGTTGCGAAAATGCTTAAAAATAGTAATAACTCCGATGTCAATAACAGAAAGAAAAAAAAAAGTCAAAGCAGGAGGAAAAAAAAAAAAAAAAAAAAACGCTTAGCCTGACTGTTATTTTATCTCAAAATAAAATGTAAAAATTCTCGGAAACAATGTACGATTAATAAAATGTTGTCCATAGTTTAAATATCAATAAACTTAGAATGGAAGAAAAAAATGCAGGAATAAATACAGTACATAAATTAATTTATATAAATGAGATTGACAACAATTTTTTAGTTACATGTATGCATACATTTATTTTTTTTTCTTGATGAAATTTGAGTTTTCATGTTTATTGATTCTAATGTGAATCAGATAATAACAATTTAAATATGTAGTGTAAAAATATATTTGACATAACAAAGTTCCTTGAATTATTACAGGCATTTTGTATTTAAATCAATAAAAAAACTAAGATGTTTGATTAAATTTCTTCAAACTTGATATAAATATAATAACCTTAAATTTATTTTCTTTTTTTTTTTAATTGTAACCATTCTTCCTCATAAGCAATAGGCGGCCTGGTGGCCAACTGGCTAGAGTTCTGACCTTTGGCCACCACAGGCTTCAAGTTCGAATCCTGGCTGGGGCATGGATGTTTGTGAGTGGTTCGGAATCCACGTTAAACTGTAGGTCCCGGTCTGTTTAGACCTCGTGTGCACAAGATTGCCGTAGAGCGACAATTGAAACTTAGGCAAGATGCGCCCCTATGGAGTACAGGACAATTGCTCAGAGGCCTTGAGACTCTCATTCGAGAGAAAGTACAGAACAACCACACTCTTTCATTGGGAAACGTTTAATTTATAATTTCTCATCCCGAGAGGAAATATATTTAACGTAACCCTGCGAATTAGTTGTCCTACAGACTCTCACCCGGAGATCAAGTATATTTCACACATCCTGCGCGTAGCTGAGTATGTGTTTTCAGCTTAGAAGTGGAAATCTCCAAATCTATAATTATATTATCTTTAAATGTATTAAATATTGTACGCCTGTAATGGTTTATGCGTGTGTAAATAAAGCTATGAGTTCTCCAACCTGTGTCTCAAGTATCTCGATTCAACTACACCCAGTTACAATCTGGTTGTCCAGCTGCACACTGCAAAATAAATTTCATGTGTGCTACCTGTTATTGTCTTGAAATAAATATACAATTATTTTGTATAGCTTCATATTATTTATGAGTATTTTTTTTATTCGTACTATAAATATTTTCAAAATTTGTTTTTCCTACAAATTACATACGTGAGATGAGGTATAGAAATACTATAGTTTCTAATATGTTTATCAGAAGGGTTTCTTTTTATAATAACGAGAGGATACTATTTTCATATCAGTTATAATGAATGTCCTATTTTTAAATTTAATCAAAAATATTCATTCATTACTTATTTAAATTGAGTTAACGAAATGTTTCGATACAATTAAAATTAAAAAAAAATATGTAATGATATTTTCTAGCATTTCATACCGACTGCGTCTTAAAAAAACATCTCCCATTTTTAATTAAATCAAGAAGATTGAGAAATGAAATGAAGATTGAAAAAAATTAAATGTTACTTTAATTATTTTCATCTTAAAAATTCGACGATAACTTATACGATATATTTATAACATAATTCTCAACACGATATCTTTATAAATTTAATTAATAACACTGCTTTAAAGAAATAACAGAAATAGTATGTCATACTATCAAATAAAAAATATTAAAGTTGAAAACACTCAATTTAAATGAAATCTATCCATTTTTCTGTTCGGAAATGACTTTTAAGTATCATTTCAGTTTATTTTAAAATTGTTATTCAGTTTTAAAATATTGATACCTTTCAGCTAAATCAATAATTTTTAATATTATAAATGTTTGACAGAATTGAATTCAACCAGAATTTAGTTATTTATTATTCTTGCGCTTTATTAGAATCTTATAAAAAAATATTAAACATGATAAAAACGCTTAATATTTCCCCTGATTTTTTTTTCTAAATTAAAAACTAATGCTGATGTATGATATTGTAAATGTAAGGTTTTGATACGTATTTAATTAACTATTTTTCATTTAATATTTACATTAGAAAATACTTTTAAAATATTGATACATTTCAGGTATAGAAATACCTTTTATATATTAAATATTTTACAGAATTGAATTCAGCCATCATTTAGATGTTTAATATAGAATAGAATCTTTTATGAAACATTAAACGTGATTATAATGCTTAATATTTCCTTTTTTTTATAAATTAAACACTAATGTTGCTCTACGATATTGTAAATATAAGGTTTTAATATATATATTTAATTGACATTTTTTCATTTAATATTTACATCAGAAGGTACTTTTGAAATATTGATACATTTAAGCTAAAGCAATACTTTCTAATACTACAAATATTTGACAGAATTGAATTCAGCCAGTACTTAGATGTTTAATATTCTCGCGTTTTAATAGAATCTTATGTAAAATATTAAACGTGATAAAAATACTTAATATTTCCCAGATATTTTTTCTATATTAGAAATGTTGCCATACGATATTGCAAATGTAAGGTTTTAATATGTATTTAAATTAACTATTTTTCAATTAATATTTACGTCAGAAAATTCATTTGACATTAAAATCTATTTCTACCATAATCAGAGCTAGTGCAATAGTAATTCAACGGTTATGAAATGAATTTTATATTGTAGCGTTGTGGGTAGTACAGCTGGATTGTAACTGGGTTTGTTTAGGACTTGAGACACAGATTTGAGAACTCACAGCTTTATTTACACAAGCACAAACACCCCATGCATACAATTAATTAAAGATATTTAACACAATTAAAGAATATAATTATAGATCCGTTGATGGATTCCACAAATAAGCTGAAAATAAGGATAATCAGATAACTTTCTGCTTGATGCGCGAAAGATACTTCCTCTCCGTGTAGTAGTCTGCAGGCCAACTTATACACAGTGTTGTGTTAAAAATATTTTCTATCGGGATGAGAGACTATAAACTAAGCGTTTCTCAACAGGAGAACGTTATTATGCAGTACTAAACGTTTCTCAGCGGCAATGGCGGTAACGCTGTACTTCCTCTCAGATGAGTCTCAAGGCCTACTGATCATTTCTCCAGAACGCTGCCACAGTGCGCAGGAGGAAGCACGGTTACAATATCATAATATATGTACACTCATGTCCATAAATTAAGGATAATGAAGTTCAGGCAAAGAAAGAGACAGAAGCAAAACAAATTTGACTTCTTTGTAAAGTCTATTTATTAAACAAAAGGTAAAGAGCAAAAAAGATGCTATATGTTTGACATAATTAATAAAAATTGCGATTTTTACTCCCTGGAGCAAATTTCAAAAAAGAACCTATTTACAAAAAACAGTATAAGATGGTTAGTATGATGGTTAATATGGAATATGTCTCCCGGACGATGCAATACAGGCCTTACAACGCCTAGGTATGCTGAGTATCAAATTATCAATCTGATCTTGGGAAATATTACACCAATCATCAAGCAATGCCCTCCGAAGTTCCGGTTGACAGACCGGTTCGTCGGCCAAGCATATCCCACCCATGGCCAAACCATACGGGTGATATCATCCAATTGAAGGCATTCGTCTACAATGTTTGCACAGTGAGGACGGGCGTTGTCATCCATAAACAGAAATTCAGCACCCATGGCGCCCCAAAACAAACGTACATGTTGTTCCAGAATGACATCCCGATAGATGTGGCCTGTCATCGTTACACTCTGAACATGCAGGTCAGTTCTGGAACCAAGAATAATTCCACCCAAAAAGAGCCATCTTGCACCACCGTAACGGTGTCGTTCAATGGTGTTCTCTTGGTGGTAACGGGTACCTGGCGCACTCGACATGAAAGTCCGGCGTGAATCAGACTGCAAACTAAACCTGGACTCGTCGGAAAACATCACACAAGACCACTGTTGTGATGTCCTCAATGCATGCTCTCTACTCCAGGTTAATCGCAGGCGACAGTGAGTTGCGGTAAGTGGAACACATCTGACAAGCCTACGAGCATATGGACCAATGTGCCCTAAGCGTCTGTACACGGTCTGCCTTGAAACTGTCGTGCCGGTAGTTGAAGAGAGCTGACGAGACAGGTCTGATGCTATGCTCCGTCTATTTCTTTTGGCAGTAACTGCTAAATACCGGTCTTCATTCGGCGTTGTAACTCGGGGGCGACCTGTGCTGTAACATCTTCTCACATTACCATCATCTTGGAATCGTTGCCAAAGCCTGGAGATGACACTCTGGGCGATACCAAGTTCATCGGATACTTCCAGCTGGGTACGTCCACATTCCAGTCGTTCGATAATTCTACCACGTAAAAAATCATCCAAATGCTTCCTTTGTTCCATAACTATGCGGTTATTGCACTGAAAGGGTTTTAAAGCGCTTGTGAACAATTTTACTTCTTCGCCACCATTCCTTATATACCCCCTCTCTTACACTCTCGTCATTGTGACGTACTATCCGCGCCATCTGGTGGTTTCCTGTAATTTGCATATTCTTCTTCAAGATGTGTGTGATAATTCTACAGGTGAAATTTTTATTTTAGAGTACAATTTCTGTGTGATTCTGAATTATCCTTAATTTATGGACATAAGTGTATATAAACTATGTATAAATATAACATAATAAACACAATAAGCTATATATATATATAGCTTGTTATGTTTATAAACTAGATATATGGTTCATAGTAATTTATTTGTTTTTTACGTCTTTATAAAACAAATAATAAGTTTTTTTTTTAATTTTTAATAAATTGTGTCAAGCATTTTTTTTTTTTTTTTTTAGATTAATTTTATATATGAAAGATTCTAGTAGCAAAAGAAAAAAAAATAATATTGTATTTGTTTTGATTCAATCAACTAAACTTTATTATGATGCTTTTACTTATGATTTAAATTGTTATTATATGAATAGCAATTCATAAAATTGTGCAATATTTTATAAAATCAATATACTTGATTGTCTTATTAAAACAATAACATAATTTGAGAATCACTTGTATTGTTTCCTTAAATAATTACAATAAGAAAAATATTTTACCTTTCATAATAAAATTATTTACCATAAAATTATCAGTAAAATCTATAGAGGTTTTTAAGAAAATGATAATTATTTTTTACCATTTAATTTAAATATTTATCTGCTGCATTGACAAATGTAATCTATTATTGTATCTGTTACCTAATATCAATCTTTTATTCCATAAGACTTAGTTAACTGAGTTTACTCGCAAATACAAACAGAAATTTACAAATTTATAAATATATTCATTATTAGATGTCTACACACTTTAAAATTAATCACTCTTGTAACGGAGGGATATCTTCAAAATTTTTTGAAAGATTTCTTTAACAATATGTATCGAATATCAACAATGTCCACTTAGGATCTTAAAATTGTAAACAAAAATAACGTGCTCAAAAATCTAATATTGTATTATGCACTTACAAAAAAATTTCGGTTTTAAATAAGTTGAGCTATTCCCTAATCGTCTTCTGGTAAACAGAAAGCTTAATGCTAAGACTAATAGAGAAACTGCCGGCGACCATATTTCATGGCTAATGAAGGCGCAATGCGAGGCATCAATGCATGTTAAGTATGACACGCTCTTAAACGCTGATGAAAAATGGGAGAGACAACATGTTTGAAAAAACTGGACTTTGGTGAGTATAGATTACAAGTAAATTGCTCATAGGAAGGGGCTGTTCCGAAATTGCTTTGGTCAGAAACATTGAGGAGTTTATCAAATTTTACACCCAATAATTTGACACAAATTTAGAGGCAAACTTTATGATCAATAAATATTTATTATGATATCTCCCGTAAGTTGAGATACAACATATAAGCAAAATTAATATTTTTGGTTTCAATAAAGGGTGTGCTTTCTTAAACTGATATATGCTTTCTTGATACGTTAAGTACCTTATTTTACATTGTATACTTTGTTATTATCTGTTACACGTTACCTTGTTATAAGTTAAATGCCTTATAATAGTTAAATACCTTATGATATGTTAAATACTTTATTATACGTTAAGTACCTTATTTTAGTGTATATATATATATATATATCGTATCATATAAGAACAGGATATTTTATTTTTCAATTCCTTCTATTAGCTCACATTCTCCTTATATATATCTTGTTCAAATTTTCATCGTTCGTAAAATACTGACATTGTATTACAACCTATTTAAAAATCTTCTAATTTTCATAGTGTTGGAAACACACAATACCAGATTATTTTTTGAATAGTAACAATTGAAAATTCCTTTCTACATTGTTTCCTGGTCGAAACGCCTTTCGAGTTTTTCTAAAGAATTATTGAACCACGAGTGGGCAAAAGGATGAACATATAAATATAATATTGAAAAAACTTTTATATCTGATTATATCTGAAAAGAAATAAGCATATTAAATGTATCAATCAAGAAAGCACACATAATATAAAGCACATATACATTTAATAGGTTTATTTCTTTTCCTTTTATATATATATATATATATATATAAGGAAAAGAAATAAGCATATTAAATGTATATGTATATATATATATATATATATTGGTATATTATATTTTCTTCTGATATATTTTCAAGTTCTACATTTGCACACGGTATAAAGAAGAAAGGAAACTTTTACCATGTAAACAAAATCAGTACAATCATTGTATTACAGATTATTTTTGAAAAGTAAAAATTGAAAATTGTTGGAAATTGCTCTCTAGATCATTTTGTGGCCCAAAGAATTACTGAACTACGAATGTGTCTACAGGATAAAAATAAAAATATAGTAAATGAAAAAGACTTTTATATCAATTGGAAAAAAGAAAATCTCTACATTTAAGCCATTAAGAATTTGAATAATGAACCTTAATGACATCATATTACAGAACTTAACTCCCTGCCAAGTTAACGGATTGTCTGCATGTATAATAAAAGAGGTGACAGAATTCATACACAAAAACAAACAAATAGATTAAGACATTAGTCAAATTTGAATAAATAATAGGAATTTTTTAATTTTAAATTGAGAATAGAGCTATTAAGGATTTGTAAAAGAAAAATACTGCTATTATAATAAAAAATTTAATTAAGTTGCAGATTTATAATTATTATTCCATACTGGAATGTTATTTAAAGTTAATTTATATTCATCTGAAACGTGATGTCTCAAATCATAATTTATTTCTGCTTTTTTCATTTAAAAACAAAAACATAAATTAGTCCTTGTAAATTATATATGAAATCTATTTTTATGAAAAAAAAGGAGCATTTATTAAGCTGGCGATTCGAATATAAAACCTTTTAACAACGCTTCACAAATTCATATGTTGTATACAATCAAGGAAGTTAAAGTGTACTTGGCAATATTTTCATTTATGAAACTTTTACGAGTTTTTATTTGGGGGAGGAGGGGGGGTTATAAAATATCAGATTAATAATTATACATATATATATATATATATATCTGTATGTGTGTATGTGTAGTCAAAAATTAAATTATTTATTTATTTTAAATAATATACGTGTAATTAAATTAAAATATTTACATTTCAATTAAAATTGAATGTGATAATGTGATTGCATTTGGTTAGTGATATCGGAAAATTCCTGCTTAAGGACCTAAGGGAATACAATGCAAAGATCTGGTTTTAACAAAATATATTTTTAAATGTTCTCATCGCAGAAAACATTTCTTCCTACAGGTCCATAAAACCCTTTGGTAAGATTGTATTCGTCTCTGTGCTTACAAAATATGGATAAGTTTCAACACGTTTAATGCTTATAAAAAGATTTCTCTTTCAAATCGTATTCTAACATTGATATTTATCGCATGTCCATTAGCTTTTCTTGAGAGCTGTAATAAAAGAATGATTTATTTTTACATTTTCAGCAAATGGATTCAAGGGCAATTCATACCTTGATTTAATATTAGGAAGAACCATATTTTTGTGAACAAAACAGCTGTCTCCAATTTTTAAATTCCGTATAAAAGTTATGTCTTCACATTCTTTAGAGTACACTTGAGTATCATTTTGCGTACCTCCTGGGTTGCGAGCATTCCCCAAATCATTTGAAATAAAATATATATATATATATATATATTAGAAGAATAACATCATTCAAAGCCAACTGTAAGTTTATATTATATTTTCTTTGTGAAAGATATTAGTTTATATGTATTTAAAAAAAAATCATTTCACTACAGATAAAACTTTAATCATAAAATGAATGGAAAAAGTTTTTCAAGAAAATAATCTAGACAAATATTTTAAAATTATTTTAATTTTATGTAAAATAAGGAAACAATGTGTATCATAAATTAGTTTTTTTTTTCATTGATTTCTTTAAATGCCTATTGCTTTTTAAATCTAAGAACGAATATTATTATGGCTTTATTTAATAAATTATAATTTTTAAAGTATGTGCTCTATATCTCGATATTAAATAAGTAAAAAAATCGTAATTATAAATATTTGTGACAACGTCAAAAAGAAAATATATATGATATACACTGAAGTGACAAAAGTCATGGGATAGCAATATGCAAATTTTCAGATGGCAGTAGCATCGCGTAGAACAGGTATAAATGCGCAGAGCTTTCATTTCTGTTCAAGTTGTTCATGTGAAGAGGTTTTGACGTGATGATGACCACACGACGGGAATTAACAGACTTTGAACGCGAAATGTTAGTTGGAGCTACACGCATGGGTCATGCCATTTCGGAAATCGTTAGGGAATTCAACATTCCCAGATCCACTGTGTCAAGAGTGTACCGAGAGTATGAAATTTCAGGCATAACATCCCATCATGGACAGCGCAATGGTCGACAGCCTGCACTTAACGGCCGAGACCGGCGACGTCTACAAAGAGTCGTAAATTCTAACAGACAAGCAACACTGCGTCAAATAACCGCAGAAATCAATGTGGGACGTACAAGGGACTTGTCTGTTAGAACTGTGCGGAGAAATTTGACTTTCTTGGGCTATTCCAGCAGAAGACCGACTCGAGTGCCTTTACTGACAGAACGACATCGCTTGCAGCGACTCTCGTGGGCACGTGAGCATATCGGTTGGTCCGTAGATGAATGGAAAACCGTGGCCCTGGTCCGATGAGTCACGATTTCAGTTGGTAAGAGCTGATGGTAGGGTTCGAGTGTGGCGCAGACCCCATGAAGCCATGGACCCAAAGTATCAGCAAGGCACTGTTCAAGCTGGTGGTGGCTCCATAATGGTGTGGGCTGTTTTTTCATGGCATGGACTTGGTCCTCTGGTGCGACTGGACCGAACATTGACTGGAAATGCTTATGTTCAGCTACTTGGAGATCACTTGTTTGGGTATATGAAGTCCATGAATGGCTATTCATGGACTTCATATACCCAAACAACGATGGGATTTTTATGGATGACAATGCGCCATGTCACCGGGCAACAACTGTTCGCGATTGGTTTGAAGAACATTCTGGACAATTCCAACGAATTATCTGGCCACCTAGATCGCCCGACATGAATCCCATCGAGCATTTATCGGACATCATCGAGAGGTCTGTTCGTGCCCAAAATCCTGAACCATCAAAATTTTCACAATTATGGACGTCTATCGAGACAGCATGGCTCAATATTCCTGCAGAAGACTTCCAACGACTTGTTGAGTCCATGCCACGTCGAGTTGCTGCACTTCGCCGGGCGAAAGGAGGGCCGACACGATATTAAGAGGTATCCCATGACTTTTGTCACTTCAGTGTAATGCAGCTTTGGGTTTGGTTTGTCTTTCTACGGTCATTCTTTGCACAAATGGGGTAATTAACCGGGACCAACAGTTTTAAAGGAGATTCTGAACCACTAACAAAATCCATGCCACTGCTAGAATTCGACCTTGAGGCCTGTGATAACAAAGGCCAGACTGCTAGTCAATTGGCCCTCAGATAGCAATACGGGTTTTATCTAGGAGTACACATTTAAATCATTTTATGTTGAAATAACTACACTTTACAGAGAGTGATCCAATCAAGTATAATAATTATAATAATTACACTATAAGCAGTCTTCACCAAACCTTTTTTTTTTAAGCAAAAAATCATTTTAATGTTTTTGTTCCTCAATAAAAAAAAATAATAATAACAATATGTGTATTTAAATTTATTCCCAAATCACAATTAAAATATTTGCATATTGTGATCTAGTGCATAAAACACTATAGGAATTTTCGATTTAAAGTAACTCTCTAAGAGAGTCGGCATGCGAGACGTAGCCATAAGCTAATGTTTATATGCCGAAGATAGATTTAAATACTCATCCCAGCTGCAGTCAGTCTGTTTTCTGGACTCTAGTAGGCAGGAAACTGCAAATACACTAACCGCTGCATTTGAAGATGCACATTCCAATTTATATTGATAAAATGTGTTGCACTATAACACCGCCAGTGGCTGTGGATGTTTTTGGAAGAACTTTTAAGAGAAAATAGCCCACATATTGTTGTTGCCTCATATTTTTTTTCCGTTCTAATGCAGCTGGCACTTAGACTATTGCCTTTGATGCCTTAAGGCAAGTGCTGCGTCATTCTGTTTTATTACATGCAACTGATTTCATCAACATCTACATTTTTGAAATTTTTGTTATTTTTCATTTTATAATTTTATTAAATAAATAATTCTTTTTAAAAAAAGGGGCATTTAATTATCTATTTTTGCTTATTAACTCAAAGGCCATGAGACCACCGCTATGTTTGAACATTTTACAATGAAGGAGCTAGTGGTCGCTACGCGGCCTAGGATCTCCGAAATAATCTACAATAAGAATGCAAGTGCTGCTCAGACATTACTCTCTTTGCGTTACCCAGGGGGCGCATGTAACTTGAAGATCAGCCACGAACGCGGAGTAACAATGCCCCCTCAACGCTCTACGATCCTATTAGGACCGGGACCTACGGTTTAAAGTGGATTCCGAACCATTACAAACACCCATGGGAAAGCCGGTATTTGAACCCGATAAATATGGTACCGAGGGCCAGAGCGCTAGCCACTTGGCCATCAGGCCCCTAGTTGCCACATATTGTACCCCCTATTTGAGAGAAACTCAATTAGGAAACCAACCATGCATTTTGTTTTTTACATAGTATGCCATAACCACCACCGGGTCTCTTAATTTTTATAATCAGGTATTGCCAAAACGATTCAAGCCTATTTTTCCGGTATGCTACCAACACGTATTAAATATTTTGCTAGTGAATATAAAACAGCTTTTATTCGTAGATTAATGTATAGCTAAAAAATAAGCTTTCCATTTCAAATAAATCGAGCAAAACAAAAAAATAATAATTAAAAGGATTTACTAAGGTCTTTTTGTTTTATTCTTTTAATCCATCTAAATTTGGTTTGTTCTCACTTTGGACTAATTAGACTGGGAACTACAGTTTAACGTGGATTCCGAACCACTCACAAACACCCATGCCACCTCCAGGATTTGAAGCTGAAGACTGTGGTACGAAAGGCCACAGCCATCAGGCCACACCCAACTAGGTGACCAACCATGCTTTTCGGTGTTTAAATAGGATGTCATAACCATCATCGATTTTCTTAAATTTTGTAACCAGATATTACCCAAACCATTCAAATCTATGCTTTCCTGCATACTACTCACGCGAATTAAATATTTTTGCGATTGAATATAAAACAGCTCTTATTCGTAGATTAATGTACAGCTAAAAATAATCTTTCTAGTTCAAATGAATAGAGAAAAACAAAAAATAAATAATAAAAAAGCATTTACTAAAGTCTTATTGTTTTATTCTTTTAATCCGTCTAAAATTTGGTTTATATTTGCATCTTCTTCTAAATTAATGTCAAAAGTTTGGAAATAATAAAATTTGCATGAATTTAATCTTAAGAATCAAGAACAGACTGCTAAAGTTTTTTCAGTTTACTTTCTCTATTCCTAATGAGATTTAAATATTCTATAAATAGAAAACTATTTTTCAGAATATAATAGATTTTTAGGAAATCAATTCGTTGATTTAATTTGGCTATTTCAATGCATGAATCTAATTTTGTCTTTTTCAGTGGGAAAGGCTATAATTCTTTTAATGAACTTTTCTTTTATTTATTGATTGTTTAACATTTCAGCTTTATATCAATAAATAAAATAGTAGAGAATTTACATAGTAATCCAATAATAAAGCAAAAAAAAAAAAAAAAGTGTGAATGTCAAATAAATTATTTATTAAAACGTATTTGTAAATTTAAAAATTGTTCATTTAAATGTATAAAAAATAATTATTATTTAGCAATGTAGCAATTGACTTTTAAAAATTTACTTAATTTGTATCAGAAAATAAACACGTGCCTCCCATATTGAAATTAATATATATATATATATATATATATGCCCATCTGTATTTTCAAATTTTATTATTTCAAGAATATGAATTTATAGTAACGCTGATATAATTGAAATGAATCTCAATATCTTTGACAAACAATAAATTTTTATATTAAGATATTAATATACATACTATGAATTAGTATATATAATAAAAAATTTTGTATGTAAAGAATTCCAAAAAAGGAGCCTGATGGCCGAGTCGCTAGCGCTCGGTACCACAGGTTTCGGGTGCCAAGTTCGGGTTCCAGCGGTGCCAAGGACGTTTGCAGGAGTTCGGAATCCATTTTAAACAGTAGGTCCCGCTCTAGTAGGATCGTAGAACGTTGCAGGGGCATTGTTACTCTGCGTCTGTAGTTTATCTGAGCTACACTCGGCCCCTTGAGTAGAGCTAAGTGAGTAACGTCGGTACAGCATTTGCCTTAAGACATAAAATGCGGCTAAATGTTTGTCAGCAGTATTAAAACAATGTAATATATAAAAAAAAAATTTAAGTCAATTCCTACTTTTTTTTTACTATATTGCAGAAAGTCCTTTATAAATAATTTCCAATATTTTTTTTAAGATTATCTGGCGCCATCTATTGGTAGATATATGCAACTTAAATCTGAGAAAAACTGAAATTAATTAATTAAATTTAATTACTGAATTAATATTTGAAAAAACTGTATTAACGTCAAGTGTCATCCACTACAATTTCAAAAAAAATGCATTTGAACTTGAGAGGATGAATAAAAAGTATTTTACTAACGATTGAAAATTTGAACAAGATATATATAGGGAGAGTGTGAGCTAATAGAGGGAATTGATATAATTCCAATGCATATAATAATGTGCATTTAATATAACTTGAAAACTGTATTAAAATCATACTCAGTAATTTCTTTTTAATTATACTAATAAACTTTTCATTAGGTAAAAATTTCTTTTTTAATGCGGTTTCGTTTGACTATTAAGTTCCTAAAAGGTAATCCGTATATCTCATCAAATCAATAATCGAATTCACCGCGTTCCTCATAATGTAAGTACTATGGCAATTTTTATTTAGTAGAGAAATTTAATTACAAATTTTTGAAAAACGCGAAATATCACTTTAACAAAATAAATCTTTCATCATCTCTATAAATAAGCAAACCAAATAAAATATTGTCTGTTTTCATAATAATAAATTACTGCATTTTGTAATCTTAGTTACCCAAGTTTAACCTGCAATTCTATGGGGAACTTGAGGCTAGAAATTTAAAGAGAGAGACGACTATACTTATGTCAAACTTCATTTATTGATTTTGATTAAATCAAAATAAGTGAGTAAATATTTTTTTAGCGTGTGTGAAAATAATGTCCTGATTAGTGGTCAGTGACGTTATCCGAAAATGAAGGTCAAGCAAATAAAACTCCATTTTAAATTTTGGAGAAAAAAATGGTACTTTCAGGTCCCTTAACTCTCGAAATGCTTTATGAATAGCATTAGTCTTAAGGTATTTTCTGGAGATTTGGCTTTTGTTTGAAGGGTTTTATAGTATAGTTATGAAGCACTTTTCTCGTCTTGGCTTGGGATTTTAAACATTTGTATATCCAATGGCTATAAGTACTCATAGTGAGTTGATCAATTCCTTCTTCTTGAAGTTTCACATTTATCCCTTTTGGCATTTTCCTGCGCTTATGGAGCATTGGGAATACTTCATTTACGACAATATTTACCTTACTTTTGTACATTCTTTAAGAGATTCTGGAGCAATTCATTCTTCATGAAGTTCTTTATCTATTCAACATTGTTATATTCATGTGGCTATTGTATTTGGCCATTCTTGCATTACTCCAATCAATTGCATCATATATCTCGTGCATTATTAAGCATTGGCATATTCGAATGTTCACACACGATAAGTTGAAATTCGCCGAGCAGATTTTAGTTGTTTTTATTATATATAATATTGTTGTTAAATAATAAATTTAGCATGTAACAGCAACGATGCAAATACTTGTATCTGCATTTGCTGTCTAATTGTTATTTTTAAATTTAATTAGGAAAATTTGTATTTATTTATACACATCAATGTTTTAAGAAATGACTTGCTGTGCAACTAATTTAGAATAAAACATTTTGTTCCTGATTGCATAGTTAAAGAAGGGATTCCTGTGAATGCCCAGTAGTTTCCAGTGTGGCATTTCTTTTTATGATAATACCAATGCCAACATTACAGTTTTGTTTTATTTGAAAAATATTCCTATTGCAGCACAATGCAAAACACGAGGTTAATAGCAGTAACTAGTATACAGTTAACAACTAAATTACTAGATAAAATAAGTCAAACTTTAAATAATAATAAAATATCAATGCAATTACTAATAAAAAAAATGACAGATTGCATGTAGAAAAACGAGAAAATTTAGTGCGTGGTGTATAAAATATAAAAAAAAGACTATTTATTTTTGAAGAAAATCAAAGAAACGAGAGGTATTGAACACGAAGGTTTTTAACATGTACAATTTCTGCTTTTAATAAAAGGAAGAATGAATTTATTCTGTTTGAACCATGAAAGTTTTACATTTTTTGATGCATCCAAAGCTATTCAATACAAATTAATCGCAAAACTGTTCAAATAAATTAACGATTAGAGATTAGTTGAAAAATTTTGTATACTTAAAATTATAGATTATTTCAGGAATATTAAAAGGGAAATTGAATTTCGTTTTTGTGTTATTACGAGAATGGCAGTAGAAAATATTCCATTTTTTAGTAAAATTAATGATTCACAATAATACTATATTAATGTAAGCTGTATAATCAGATTATATTAGCTTTACTGAATGTGAACAATATTCGTCAGACATAAAGCAAATTCTTTGTAAAATTCCTGCTAGATTAAGAAATTATTCTAAATAATCAATATTAACACAAAAAATGTTTTAACATTTTACTTCTTTATTTGTGAAATATATAATTCGCATTTATTCAATTAAACCATTTATTTTATGGACAGAGGGGTTTGGTGAATAAAACGGTCGTTTCTAAAATGTTAAGACCTCAGTTAGAAACCTAGAAATTTATCTATGTCTTTGCCCGGGAGATGGATATGATATATCAGTAGGTCAAACATTCGTTGCGTTCGGTCTATAAGGAAGAGCGGAAGAGTGTCATCCTTAATGTTATTAATTCAAAAGTGTGATTCTGAAATTCGTTCGCAGTGAATTGTAAGGTCATCAGGTTGGCAGTGTTTGCAGTGTAAGAAGGACATAGTAGGTCTCCTTCTTGGGAAACCTACATAGTTCAAAGGATCTAAATAACAGTGATGACTGACATTTATAAAACCAATTCAATTTATTTCAGTTTTAAATAAAGTTATTTATTATGTTTAATCTGCAGGTTAATTATCTGTATCTTTGCTGGGGAGATGGGCATGATACATTGGCAACTCATAAAATACTTGGGTTTGGTCTAAGAGGAGGAAAGGAATGGTGCTATCCTTAACGTTATTTGTTCAAAAGTATGATTGTGAAAATAGTTTGTAAAACATTGCATGTTCATCAGGTTTGTAATAGAAGGATCTAGTGGATTTCCTTCTTGGAAAAGTGCTACATCATTGCTTTCTTGTGGTAAATGATAGTGATGACTGGTATTTAAAAAGAAAATTCAATTTATTTCAATTTTAAACAAGATTAATTATTCTGTTCAATCAGCAGGTTAATCCCCTGTGTCTTTGCCGGGGTGATAAGTATGATACTTTCGCAGGTCATAAATTCCTTGTGCTGCATCTAAGAGGAAGAGAAGAAGGGTGCTATGCTGAATGTTATTCGTTCAAAAGTATGATTGTAAAATTAGTTTGCAGTGCATTGCAAGGTCATCAGGTTTGCAGTGTTTGCAATGCAAGAATAGCTGGTTTCTTTCTTCGAAAACCTACATATCGCTACACTGCTTTCCTTTGGTAAATGATCTATATGACAGTGTTGACTAGTATTAAAAAAAACAATTCAATTTCAAATAAGGTTAGAATTCTGTTTAATCTATAGTTTAATCATCTGTGTTTTTGCAGAGAAGATAGTATGACACATTAGTAAGTCGGAGATTCCTTAGATTAGGTCCAGGAGGAGTAGGAGAGGAAGGTGCTATCCTTAATGCTGTTCTACACAGGTTTGCTTCTTGGGAAACATACGTAGTGTTACATTACTTTCTTGTGGTAAATGATTTAAATGACATTGTTGACTGGTATTTAAAAAGATTCAATTTATTTCAATTTCAAATGACGTTAATTATTTTCTTCATCATTTATATTGAATTTTTTTACTTTTATATTTCAAAATATTTTATAATTCTTCAATCCCATGAACTTATTGTTACCAAAATATATAAATTTATAAAAGAAATAACGTTGCTAAAATTTATAAATTTAAAAATATCGTTGCCAACAATATGAAAAATATTTCACTGTATTTTACCTGGACGTATCAAATACGGTCTAAGAACAGTAAAGTCTGAAAAATGATAACATGCGCTCACATCAATAACTCTTATGAGATTTAACCTGTCAGATAAATAAACAAGGTAAGTGTTAAGTATCCCTTGAGACATAAAAGTGTAAGGAACAAGGAAAAAAAATCATATCCATCAAAATTACAATTGAGCTGTTCTTTCTGCCATACCTAAGAGACGAATCAATCTTTTTTGCAAATTTCTCGAATTTCCGTAAACTGCTAAAGAGGTTTTTTTTAAAGAAACATTTGATAGGTTTTACACTTTGTATCATAAATGTGATGAATAAGCGTCTGGAGACTTTTAAGTAGCTTTTTTTTCCGTAGTTTTTATATATAGATTCGTATTTCATTGAGATGTAAGCTCGCCATTTAGCTTGATTTATTTAATTTATAATATCCTAGAAATCTGTTAACTCATTAAGGAAAAACTCTTTTCAACTAGTTGAAAATGAATAAAATTTAATTGCGGTATATATTAGAATTTTAATTAAGGAATTGAAAAAGTAAATGGATAAAAATTTCTTTTTTACTTGAATTGCAAAATGTTGTTAAAATGTAAAGTTAGTCCAAAACTATTACTTTTCCGATAGATTACATTTTTTAAAGTTAAGTACATTTCTGCATGCAGTTACAATTTCTTACAAAGTTACAATTTCTACATGCAGTTATAGTTTGGTAAAAAAAAAATTGTTGTAGATGTGTCATTGTTTGAGTGTGTCAAAACGATATTCTAATAACCATTTATTGTGAGGTACACAATTATAATAAAAAATAAAAATATTTAACACACAGCATGTATATTTAGAAGACATTCAATTAGATATTTAGTAAAATTATTTCACTTCTAGATCTCGGGATGAAAGATTGACATTCAGTGCCAGTTGCTCCGTGCGTCCTTTCGGGCGGGAGGTTCGATGCCAACTTAACTTTTAATGCCACAAGGGGCGCTCTAGAAGTGCGTTGGAGGAAACACGGTTACAGGTTTAAACACGGTTACAAATATAGCTTCATAAATATTTTGATTAATATTGGTATCTAAGAGAATACATTAAAAATTAGAAAAAAAATCTGAAAAATTGTCTAAAACAAGCGACTAATTGACATAAAAAATTGCTTTAAGAGATGAATTATAATTTTTTTTTCTGTAAACTGGCAGTCTTTCTCTACACTACGCAATAAAAATTTTGAAAAAAACAGAACAGAAAAAAATAGCTTGCGCAAAAGGTTGCATTTTCGCCACGTCAGTCTTAAACGGGTTAACAGAAAAAATGACAAAATGAAAATATTCGTGTATTTCTTAAACATTAATTAGTTTGGTATTTTTTTCCAAATATTTTTTCTTAAATTTTTTTGTTAATAAGCAACTAATAACATTTGTTAATAACTTGCATTGTCTTAAAATCTCTAATTTCGTAAAAAAATTTATACATATCTATGAATAGTATAAATAATAGAATGATTTATTATTTAAGTTTTTAATCTTCTCTACTTAAATGGATAAAAATATTTCTAGAAAACTAAAAATACCTTTATGCACTAGGATTTTATTTATTTAATATTGAATAGAAATTATGGAAAGACTTTATATTAAAATATTTTGTTTCAGAACTTAATGTGGCACCAAACGAATTAGAAAGATGTGTATTGTTTATATTTGGAGAACGAAGTAAATAAATAATTTTTATATAACCATAAAATATTTAACAATAAAAATAATATATTAATGATGAAGCTTATTGAAATATTTATTTTATAATCTATTCAAAAACATTTAATTATTTAATTTATTTTGAGTAAATACCTGTTGCGCAAAATTTCCTTTAAAATTAATATTTGCAAAGAAAGATAGTAGAAGAAAAAAAGTATTAAATGAATAACTTCACATAATTTGTATATGCATGTTAGTTTAGGATTTAGTTTTATTAAATTATTTACTTTTGTCTGCTTTATATTCATTTATTTACAGGCTTTGCAGTTATAATAAAAATAAATGAAATCTTTAGTGTAGATTTTCCATATTAGTGTTTAAAAGTTATTTGCTTATAATTGGTATGTTTTAGATTTTGGTAAATGTGTAATAATTTTAGATTGTTTTTAAATCTTTATACAATTATTTGTATATAATACAAATATATTTAATTGATGTGTTTGTTTTTTATTTTCAAATTTATTATTACCCCTTATATTCCGTTATCCAATTAAGTTTGAAAGAAATCCAAGCAATAAATCTACATAAACAATGTTTAAAAAGTAGCAAGGTTGAATAAAATTTATTCTTGAATATTTTTTTAGTGGCAATTCTTTTACAATAGTACATTCTCTTTTCTAAAAAATTAGATTAGAAATATCTTTTCTTTAAGTACTGATATTTTTTTAAATGTGTATAATCTTACAAAGTGTAATTTTCTGTGAAGAAAAACAAATAAATATTCAGTTATTGAAAAGTATTACATTAAGTAAATATCGATTTTTGTAATCATCCATTGATGAAAACAGACTAGAAGTATTAAAGCAATCATTCTTTCATATTCTAAATTAGAAATTTACTCGTCTGTATCAAAACAATTTTAAAAAGTGTAATTTAATATTAAATTCGTTTAGCGATGTAGATTATACATAAATGAGATAAAAATCGCCAAAAGAGCATTTTTTTTCTATTATAAAACAAATTTTGCCATGTTCATCTTCTGCAGTATTGCAGATAAATAGGTATTGTTGACGATTAATTCCAGAATTGTTTCGCATTATTTCATATATTAGTGAAATATTGAATGTAAAGTTTAAAAATTAAAATAAGAAAGAATTCTGAAATGACGGTAGAGCGCAGAGCTATTTAACGAATCGTGGTTATGAAAAAAGTATTCGTTTTTATTCAGTAATAGACAACTAGAGTTAATATTAAAATTAATAGAGCATCAAGCGGAGAGGTAAATGTAAATAACTTTATTATCTCAGTAAATTGTGTTTTTTGAAGAAACAAAATTTTCAGATATTAAGATAATTTTATGGATTAATTTGTTTCTTATTGAAATATTTTATTATTGCTGTAAAAAATATGCATAAAAAGTGTAAATTAATGAATTATTGTTCATCGAAATTCTTAATAAATGATGAATTGGTAAATATTTGTCAACGAATTCGGGCCCGACTCGTGGGTTTAACGTTCACAGCTGGTGAGCATTAGGGCTTAGGTTTATCCGCTGGCGGCATTGTCAAAGACCCTTTTTTTATAATCAAGGAGACTTGATGGAGTTTGTGATGGTCAGCAACAACAACTACCGTGTGCCACAGCGCTAGCCACTCGGTCATCAGGCCCCTCGTGAGTAGGCCTATCCCTTGGGGTTTTTACGGGTTTTCTCCATACGATATGCAAATGCAGGGTCGTTCGAGCTAAAAATCCTCCCGGAAGCCATTGGCCTTCTTCTTAAACTCGGAATCAACTCAAACTTTTACCTACGGGTGTTCCATCCCAACAGAAGCGGTCCTCTTTCATTTCATCCCTGAGTATGTGGAGTCCTCGTGTATACTCATGAGGTGTCCGTACCACGCTACCAGATACTGAAGATTAGTCATAACACAACAACGAATCTGGATAACAAAATTTGTGAATATTCTTAATATTTCCGCAGTACTTCTGTAAATATTAAAACTGCTTTGCGAATGGCTTTTATAATATTTTATACATATGAACATAAGCTTTAACATAGCTAATTATGGGAATGTTGATTATAATATTCATCAGTTCATAAATACCCTTTAATCTTCATTTCAGCTGCAGTAACTAGCTGATAGCAGACTTTTTATATTTTTTTTGTTTGTTTTTAAAGATCCGTTTATTATTTTTATTTAACAAATAGGGTTTTCAGACAAAAAAAATTATGGGGAATCAATTGTGATAAATATGTAATATAAGAGCATGGTTTATCATTTGAGCAGTTAAAAACAAAGAATTTATTTCCAATGTCTTCGCATCAACACATAATAAACTAAAAGAGGTTTAATTTGTTTCATTACGTTCATTACGTTTCGTCTCATTATGTATTTCATCTCAGAATACTAGTTTGCATAATAGAAAGAACATACTTTATGTTACTCTGAAGCCTAGAGATATTTTTAATAGGAAAAATTTTATATAAGTAACAAACAATTTGATAATTTTTACCATCTTCATTTCAAGGGAATATTTCACTTGTAAAACAAACTGACAAAAAAGAGATTTTTTAAATTTCATTTATATATATTAATAGCTAACTTAAATTTACACAGGCTAACAATGAAAAAAAAAAAGTAAACTTTTTTATCGCAATTAAAGATTTCGTTTTTGTATATTGATCCCGAAATTGATCATTAAATCATCACAGTACTATTGTTTTAGCACAGAAACCATCTTTGCTCTATACACGTACACATCACATATTTTTAATGAAAACATCGAGGATCCAACAACTTGCCTAAATCAAAGATTCTGATAAATATTCAAAGTTGTTGACACTAACTTTCGTCCTAGGTAGATTCAAATATCCCGATCAAGGACGGAGATAATTTCCAGATGACGCTACTGTGAGTCGCTGTGAGGCATTCGTGTGGTCAGTTTAATTTTTTTTTTGTCATTAATTTCTCTTCTTATTTTTTTTTTTTTACGTATTTGTTTTCAACAAAATGGCGAATCGTAGCAGGGCTAACAAGTTAACAATCCAGATAACCTTTTTTTTTATTTATGGTGGATTTGTTATCAAGAAATACATTAAGTACACAAAGAAATTTATGAGAAAGGTATATTTTTTTTCCTTCGCTTAAGATTGGTTTTTATTAAATTTAAAGAGCAGTCGCAGGGAAAAGAAATCTTTTAGTAGATCCAATGGTTAAATAGTTTCATTCTTTCAGTAGTATTGTATGGTACGCAAAGGTGTTCCAATGATATTGCGAAGCGTCAAATAATAATTTTGATAATACCTTAAAAATAATATTCCTACCTCTACAGATAAAATTAAAAATTAATAACCACTGCATTGCACTAGAATACCAATATGTAAAATTAATCACAAACTCTGAACCTTATTTTCCATACCTATACAATAAATTATTTTATTTATCAGAAACATTGAAATAACTTGTCTTCGTTAGATATGGCATAAGAAAGTTAATGCAAGATCATAACTTTAAAAATGTGGACACAAAAGAAAAAAAGCTTGAACTGCATTTGAAGTTTTTTTAAGTTTCTTGGAAAACCAGATGGACAGTAATTACAAAGATTTAATTCAATTTCTGTTCAAGAAAATTCTAAGAACTCAGGTATAATATGAGTCTGGAAGTTTATTTTCTATAATTACGCTTAACTTTTGCCAGAAGATCATGGAACAATGACGGAAGATAACGGTGAATGTTTTCAATAGTATATTATAATGGAAAAATTGGGATGTAAATAGGATGGTAAATTATGTTGGTTCATCCATCAAATAAGCCCACATAAGAGAAGAGCTAAATTATCGATTTTAGCAACAGAAGTGTAAGAAAATACATACTTTTAGATTAATACTAGGAAGGATAATATCTTCCCAACTTTTATCATCATGATAATGAAAGATTGGAATTTTTATTTTTGTTTTATACAAATCTTTCAATTTTGTGCATTGTAATTTATTGCTTTTCATTTAGCATTATTAATTTAGAAAAATTAGCGAGGTTGCAAAATATGGTAGCATATAGTACAAACTGATTAAGTAGTTGGAATGAGCATCCTAAAAAATATATTTAAAAGAAAACATAATAAATTATGAAAATATATATATATATATATATATATATTTATTGGCCTGCATTATTGGTAAACTTTAATGAAATCAGGAGTAATATAAATTAAAATAAATTAATTTAAATTAAAATTATTAATTAATAACTTAAATTAATTTAAATTAAAATTATTAATTATTAACTTAAATTAATTAAATTAAAATTATTAACTTAAATTAATTTAAATTTAAATTATTAATTATCAACTTAAATTAATTTAAATTAAATTAAAATAAAGTAAATAAGTTTTATATTAAATAATCTACTAGAAAACTCGTTTTCTTTTCGTGCTAAATCACATTATTGTATTTATTTGAGTTAATTAAATATCCAAGTACCCTGTGATTAATATGATTGTATTAATTATAATTGCATCTACAACATCCATTGAATTATTTTAAATTTATTGTTGTACTTAATGAAAAAGAAACCTTTTACAATAAAAATCAGCCTCACAAAATTCATTGTTCTTTTCTGATATGGGGGTTAAGCCATTTCTAATAACGTCGGTGAAACACGAACGGAATGCGTTTCTTTCATCACAGCCAGGATTCATTCGTCACTCCCAACATTTGCACACACCGCACTCTGCCAAGGAAAGGCAGTGACACCAAATAGGCAATAGGCTTGGCGATATTCAGGGGAAAATTTCCCATTCATCCGATAAAAGGAAGTGACATTGACTGATGTGTGGAGTCAATCGCTTTCGCATCTAACACAACTGAAGGAGTAACGCAGAATTCTTTTTACTCAAACTTTTTAGTAGAAAAATAAAAATTTTCCATCCAAAAGAAGTTTCTTTCGAAACTTCTATCTCAAAAGAATTCTTAACTATTCTCTTGGACACGACTTTTTTGTCAATTATAATCGAATTAAGTGATGATCTCGATCACTTATCTGTGATTACATAAGAGAATGGAAATTAAAAAAAAATTATAACTAAACAAGAGGTAAGAAAACTAAGTAAACAAGAGAAAGAAAAAGGAATAATTTATGAAAATGAAGAATTAATCATTTTTTTCTGTAAAAGAAATAAGGAAATTAGTTACAATATACAAAATTAATTTATAAATTGGATTCAACATTAGTATTTTTTTTTATTATAATGGACCTGGAAAACACTTAGACAGTTCTCTTGGGTGCCTTAAATTTGCTATTCACTTATCACTACCCAGGAGGGGCGTGTCGCTTGAAGATAAGCTACGGACCTGGAGTAATAATACCCCCGCAAAACTCTACGATCAGGTTAGACCGTGACATACGGTTTAAAGTGGATT
This sequence comes from Caerostris darwini, assembly GCA_021605075.1. NCBI lineage: Eukaryota > Metazoa > Arthropoda > Arachnida > Araneae > Araneidae > Caerostris > Caerostris darwini. The sequence continues at coordinate 236,036 of BPLQ01012116.1, read as the reverse complement.
CTGTACCACTACAAACATGCATGTCACCGCCGGGACTCGAACCCGAAACCTGTGGTACCATGCGCCAGAGCGCTAGCCACTCGGCTATTTAGGCCACATTAATAAATTTTAAAATTCCTGAATTATATTGAGAGCCTGATGGCCGAGTAATTAATGCTTTGGCGGTGTCATGGATGTTTGTAGTGTTTCGGAATCCACTTTAAATCCGTAGGTCCCGGCCTAGTATGGCTACTACTTCTACTACACCACACCACATCTCTGTACCTAGAGCTGAGTTGCCCTTTACAGTTTGATAATGATGTAGGGGAGAAGTCTGAATGGGCTTTGTGACGGTCATTTCAGAAAAGGACCAAAATCGTAAAGTGAATTCCGAACTATAACAAACATAAATGGCACCACCGGGATCGAACTCGCAACTTGTGGTACCGAACGCAACCTGTGGTATCCGCCAGGCGCCCGATCTAATATGGCGGTAGAGTGTCGGGCGTAGGGTTGACAACCCTGCCCCTTAAAAAGAAACAAAAATCTCTCGTCTCGAAATCGGTCTTGGCTTACCATGGGGCTATTGCGCCAATAATGAGGATAATTACGAAATTGTATTGACCAAGTCATTTTGTATGTATAATAGAAAAATATCTAATAATTTGAAATATGTTTTACTTAATTCTACGAGTGGCATCAGGTGCTGGAAATTTTAAATTTCCAATAAAAAATTAATTATTATGAACATATTTTTATAATCCCCCAGTTTGATTTGAAAACAAGAAGCAAGAATATTAATAGCATATGCATATATAAATTAATCTCACTTCTGGAAATTTCTGCAAGATTTCAATTTTATCAAAATGTGCACTTTACTTTCAATGGAAACATGTGTAGATATTCTTTTAATTAGGACAGCTGACAAAATAATTTAAGATGTTAACGGTTAAACGGTAATATGATTAATCTTTTTAATCTTGCCGATGTACATTTTATTAAATAAGAAGAAGAATACCAGTTGTGAAAGATTAACAAATCTGTTGAATAAACGTGAACAGAGAAACTATAAAGGTTGTTACTAAGCAGATAATATTTCACTTTAAAGACGTTAAAGATAAGCCCTCCAAAAACAGAAAAATATACCTGAACTATATTTTACCATTTTATGTAGATTAACTCCATAATTTTCCTACACCATACTGTTTGTAGCTATTTATTATTTACTTTGTTTCCCTTCAGAATGAATTTTCATAACAATTTATTTTCTTCTTCAGTAATTACAAAACTAGAGATGGAAGGCATAAATAGAGAGACAATAAAAAATAGATCTTGTGGTATCTGTTGCAATAATATCAGTTGCAGTTTTTGAAAAATTACTATACATTTCTACTTATAAACTAAATAAATTGCTATTATATGGAGCACCATGCACGCTTATTAAACCACAAAGCATCTCACACGAAAATAAAAAAAAAAAAAACATTTAAAAATTAAAGTTCATTTAAATAAAAAATGATGGCATATTTATTTTTGTTAATAATCTGAAACATATTTTTTGTTTACGGAGAAAAAATATGAGAATGAAATGGGTTTATTAGATCTCATTCCGTGAAAAAATCGTATAGCAGCTCACAGAATAATCACAGATGATCACAAAAATGGCAGGAACAACAAATTTGATAAGCCAGTTACTAAATGCTGTTGGCACTATACAAAACTGGATGACACTCGTACCTATTCATGTTGCCATCTCTATACAAGAAACATTATATATTTCATAAATATATCATTTGGTTATTAATCGTCTATACATATTGATAAAATTACAAAAATAACAACGAAGAAAAAGTTACAATGTGTGCGTTATATCAACGCCTACAGATTTTAAAACCCTTCAGTTTGGAAACAACTTTGCTTTTACAAAGATTTGCTATTCATACTCGTCCTAAAAAAATGAAATTTACTACTCGTTAAATTTTATATTAATTTGACCAGTTTTGCACTTGTATGAATGAAATCCCCAGTTAATAAACATACTTTACATTTTATGTGAAATATTTAATATCGTAATTTTTATGAACAATAATGTATAATTTCATAAATAAATAAGGTAATATATGGAAAGTGTAGTGATTAATTTATATATTCATCTGGAATAAGGTATTAAATTAATTGTGCTTTACCCTTTATGAAGATTTAACTATTTCTCTATAATTTCGTTGGTATAACCTTACTCGTTTCCTAAAATGTGCCTTTTTTTTTTTTTTTTTTTTTTATCATTTTCAAGATTAAAATAACGTTTGAAATAAAATTTTTTTAACTAAAATAAATTATAAAATTTAAAAAAATATTAATTTTTTTTTCAATAATTTCGTCAAACTAGCCATATTTTATTTCCTAATATGTATGTGTGTTCATATTTTATGATTCTCAAGATTTTTATTCATTTTAGTATATTTTTAAATCTTTTATTTCTATTTTACCAGGTGTTTGTTTATTTTTGCTTGCGCCTATTAAGTTTTGTTTTACGCCACAGGTGATGCACTAAATAGTCCTGATTTTAATTTTTTGAATATGTGGTATTCTAATAAATTTTTTAAAAGATCAAAGATTATAATTTTTTTAAAGATCATCAGACAAATCGCAAAATAGGGGCGATTTGGTTTTGATGACATTTTGTAGCGACAACTGAGCGATAAGTCGGTAACCCGAATTTCTTGTACTGTTTGTAATTTACTTTATTTACAACCTACAATTGCAACCCTTTTCTTGGCGCATTTTGGCGAAATAATTTTTTACGCCAAATCCCAGTGGCTCCTACTCTGTGATTTTCCCAAACTATCTTTTAACAAGATTCATTTGGAATATAATTTTGATGCATTATATTTCTTCAATAAATTTTTTTCTAAATATAGATAATACAAAATTTAAACAGATTGTTTCATTAAGGTGATGCACTAAATAATTGTATGATATATAAAAAGCATTTTTTTCGAATACTTTTAAAATTAGTATAACATTTAAATTATGTGTGATTATGTCTGACATAATTGTGCCATAACATAAAATGTCTCTATTCAAACCTAAATATACGAAGACAATAAAAAAATAACACAAATAACTTATTCAACAAAATATATTTTCAAAAAAATTAATATATGTATTTTTTAATGATACTTAATTTATGTACAGATTGTTTTATTATTTTTTTTTAAATTGGCTTGCTTACTGAATTTTCATCTTAGATAACTTTGTAATTTTTACTAAAATTAATATCATCAAGGTCTTTGAGGTCTACCACATCGTTATGATGTATAAAAATTTTCTTTTGTAACTGCATTTAAAATTAGAGCAATATATATATATATATATATTTAATTATGCGACTATGTCTGACATAATAGTGTCATAACATGAATTGTCCCCATTATAACCTAAATATCATCAAAAAATAAAAAATATCAAACGCAACTTATTCTATAAAATATATCTTCAAGAAAAATATTTTATAGATATTAATATTTTTGTACAGATGGTTTTATTTTTTAAAATAAATGGATTCCTCACTGAATTTTTATCTTAAATAATTTTGTAATTTTTACTGAAGTTAATCTCATCAAGAAAATCTTTCGCTATTCGCTTAGCACTCCATGCCAACTATATGATTATATCCAAAATTAACGAAGAAAAGACTTCACAGTCGCGCCAAAATGAACCCGTCTTTCCTAATGGGGTAATGTGAGAGCAGCCCCCTTTGTTACATCTCCCGGAACACAATCTCAAGGGTTCGAAGAATACGCCTCGCTTGATGATGTATTTGGGGAGGAGAGAAAACTAATGACTCGAGAGTTCTGTTTCAGTCAACCCTTTTTTTTTTTTAAAAAAGGAGAGAGAGACAAAAGAAAATATCATCCTTGGCGGCAAAAGAAGGAAATGAATTTAGGAAAAAAGTCATTTGCAGCGTCGCCATTACCATCTTCTCCCCAGTTTCCTTCATTCCAATGGAAATGAAAAAAATTAAAGGCTTCTAAATTCCTTTATGCTATACTGAATTTTACATTGGCGCTCTTTCCTAATTTTATTTTTTGAATAACTCATCAACTTATTCCTGAGGCAAATAGGGGAATTGAATGTTTTTATGAAAATAAAATAGATTTAATTATTTATTTGAGAATTGAATTCTTTTATTTTATTATTCCTCAAGGCTTTTCCAAATATAAATTGGTGTGAAATAAAAATTTTATTCACACTGAAGTAATTTTTTTTGTATTTTTGTTGGGAAAAAAATTGCGATTGTATTAAGTGGGCACATGTTACTTTTGAATGAATTCTAATTTTCTTTTATGATGATTCATTTAATTTAAATCATGTACTTATGAATACAAGAATTAGGAGTTCCTATCAACTATAATAATATTAAATATTTTATGTAATTGACCCTGCAAACATTAAATATAGCACTACCCAGGAGGTGCGTGTAGCTTGAAGATAAGCTACGGACGCGGAGTAACCATACCCCCCAACTTTCTACGATCATGTTAGATCGGGACCTAAGGTTTCAAGTAGATTCCGAAGCATTGCAAATATTCATTGCACCGCCGGGACTGGAAACCGAAACATTTTTTTCTAAATATAGATCATAAACAATTTAAACAGATTGTTTAATTGAGGTCTACCACAGCGTTATGATGTATAAAAAGCCCTCTTTTGCAAATTCATTTAAAATTAGAATAATATTTTTTTTTAATTATGTGCATGTGACTCTGTCTAACATAATTGTGTCATAACATTAATTGTCTATATCTAAACTTAAAAAAAACTAAGAAAATTATTAAAAAAAATAGCAAAATATTACTTATTCTACAAAATATATCTTGAAAAAAATTATTATACTTATATACAGCTAGTTTTATTTTTATTTTAAAAATGGCTTCCTTACTGAATTTCTATCTTAAATAATTTTGTAATTCTTACCAAAGTTAATCTCATCAAGAAATTCTTTCGCTATTCATTTAACACTTTATGCCGACTCTATGATTATATCCCAAATTAACGAAGAAAAGACTTCACAGTCGCTCCAAAATCACCCCGTCTTTCCTAATGGGGTAATATGAGAGCAGCCCCCTTTGCTACCTTCTCCCGGAACACCATCTCGAGGGTTCAAAGAATACGCCTCGCTTGATGATGTATTTGGGGAGGAGAGAAAACTAATGACTCGAGAGTCTGTTTCAGTCAACCCTTTTTTTAAAAAGAGAGAGACAAAAGAAAATATCATCCTTGGCGGCAAAAGAAGGAAATGAATTTAGTAAAAAAGTCATTTGCAGGGTCGCCATTACCATCTCTCCTGTTTCCTTCATTCCAATGGAAATGAAAAAAATTAAAGACTTCTAAATTCCTTTATGTTATACTGAATTTTACATTGGTGCCCTTTCCTAATTTTATTTTTCGAATAACTGATCAACATATTCCTGAGGCAAATAGGAGAATCGAATGTTTTTATGAAAATAAAATAAATTTAATTATTTATTTGAGAATTGAATTCTTTTATTTTATTATTCCTGAAGGCTTTTCCAACTACAAATTGGCGTGAAATAAAAATTTATTTATGATGAAGTAATTTATTTATTTATTTATTTTTTGTTAGTAAAAGATTTACGATTGTATTAAGTTGGTTACTTTTGAATGAGTTCTGATTTTCTTTTATAATGATTCGTTTGACTTAAATCAAGTGCTTTGAATTCAAGAATTAGGAATTCCGACCAACTTAAATGATAAATTTGTTATGCAATTTACCTTGAAAACATTAATTTTAAAGTTTTCGATGGTTAGATGTCTTACTAGTCAAATATGAATAAACACGAATGTATTACTAGTCTTTATATTTGAGGTCAAAACGGGTTCAAATATACAGATTTTTTTTCCTAAATTGCAGTCTTATGTCATTTCGACTCGTGATCCAGCTCTAAAATGAGCACATATTGCTCAGGACGACTCAATTTCAAATCTACTGATAACGTTCATTACAGTCACTGATTTCTGTAATTAAAATCCGACTCTTGACTCAGTGGTAACGTGCGCCACTGGTGAGAATTAGGAGTAACGTTAAATCCGTTGGCTGCTTTGTTATAGACACTGTTTCAAAAACGAAGGGACTCGATGGTATTTCTGATGTTCAGCATCTTGCCTCGTTAGTCAGTTTGCCAGACTACCTGCATGTCTCGTATACCATCTGTTACAACTAAAAGTCCGACTCGAAGTCGAGTCAGACTTCTACCTACGGATGCTCCTTCACAACAGAAGTTTCCCTTTTACCTTCATCCATAAGTAGACTATTGGGATGTTTGTACAGCTGTGAAGGACACTGACGATGAGTCACAATGAGGAACAAGGAGATACCATAAGGATCTGACAACACATATTAGACAGTTTAATAGGAAATATCGGGATTTTTTTAAAATCAGGTACTTAAATATAAAACAACTATTTACATTTAATTATATACATTGAATACCTTACATCATATGCAATACTGGAACACGAGATACACAACTATATATAAAATACTATATCAATTATTGTTTACTTTTAAAGTAAAATACAGATAAAATTTTTTTATTATGAACGCTTTATATAATTTCATTTCTTAGTATCTATTAAGACAAATGTCTCTATAAAAATAAAAGGTTCAAACATAAATGCTCTTTTATAAGTGTTTAAATGGTTTACATATTACATAATGTTATCGTACCACAAAAAAAGTAGAAGACAATGGGATAGAATAATACTGTTCTGCTCTGCTCTTAAGTCGATTTATATTTCCAGTATGATTAGAAGATTCTTAATTCTATTTACATGACAAAGCCATGAGGTTGGTAATTAGCAGAAAAGATTTTAGATGTGATATTTCTTATATTTATAGAAAACACAAGCGATAAGTTTCGCTTCAAGCAATTTTTAAAACTAAGTTCTTCTATTGTTATCTTTTGTTCTAAATTATTTAGAGGACAAATGAGAATAAATTTTAAAAACAATCTAAAAAGTGATAGCGAGACGAAACAGATATTAATTTATATAAATAAATTATGAAATGATGTAAAATAGTCTTGCATTGAATATTTATTGATTCAGGTTAGATATTCCTGATTAAGTTGCAAAATTATTGAGATTACAAATAAAATAATTCTGGTGTTTTAAAATACAAATAAAAATAAATGAACTCTCCTCTTATATAAACTTCAATAAAAATTTCTCATTTATTTTTGAATTACAACATTTATTATTTTATTCAATATATTTGAAAGATTTTTATGAATAAATGCAATTTTGATTTGTTAAAGCAAGGTAATAATCATAAAGAGAATTTCATAAATTCATAAATTTTCAGTAGGAAAATGTTTTTTCGGAATTTTATGGCAAACCTATTTCTAAATCTATCAACAGACATTTCAGAATTCAAAATTTAATCCTTTCATCCAAATCAATGACACTGACAATGCTTAAGATGATTGAAAATAAGTGAATTTATCTAATAAAGCTTTTAAAAAAATAAAGAACTTATGAAAATACTTACCCACTTGTAATAAATGCTTTTTCTATTGCGTAAAAATGCAAATTGGATATAAATTTAAAATGTTTCTACAAAGAACCATACTTTTAATACAATACGTGATTCATAAATACATTTATTACACATATATTATGTATATGCGCGTTATAGTTATATTAAAATTGACATTTACAAACTTATAATGCAAGCATTTCAAATTATATTATTTATGGCAATACATTTTCATAGTTTATTTTAAATATTCATAACTAGATTGCAATGGAAATCGTAAAACAGTTAAAATACACTCATGCCCATAAATTAAGGATAATGAAGTCCAGGCAAAGAAAGAGACAGCAATGCCCTCCAATTTAACTAAATCAAAAACCAATTTAACTTATTTGTAAAGTCTATTTATTAAACAAAAGATAAAGAGCAAAAGAGATGCTATATGTTTGAAATAATTAATAAAAATTGCGATTTTTACTCCCTGGAGCAAATTTCAAAAAAGAACCTATTTACAAAAAACAGTATAAAATGGTTAGTATGATGGTTAATATGGAGTATGTCTCCCGGACGATGCAATACGGGCCTTACAACGCCTAGGCATGCTGAGTATCAAATTATCAATCTGATCTTGGGGAATATTACACCACTCATCAAGCAATGCCCTCCGAAGGTCCGGTTGACAGGTGGGAGGGGGTTGACGGGCTGCAATTCGTCGGCCAAGCATATCCCACACATTCTCTATTGGATTCAAGTCCGGTGAGTATGCTGGCCCATCCATACGGATAATATCCTCCAATTGAATACATTCGTCTACAATGTTTGCACGGTGAGAATGAGCGTTGTCATCCATAAACAGAAATTCAGCACCCATGGCGCCCCGAAACAAACGTACATGTTGTTCCAGAATGGCATCCCGATAGATGTGGCATGTCATCGTTACACTCTGAACATGCAGGTCAGTACTGGAACCAAGAATAATTCCTTCCCAAACGAGCCATCCTGCACCACCGTAACTATGTCGTCCAATGGTGTTCTCTTGGTGGTAACGGGTACCTGGCGCTCTCCATATGAAAGTCCAGCGCGAATCAGATTGCTAACTAAACCTGGACTCGTAGGAAAACATCACACCAGACCACTGTTGCAGTGTCCACAATGCATGCTCTCTACTCCAGGTTAATCGCAGGCGACAGTGAGTTGCGGTAAGTGGTACACATCTGACAGGCCAACGAGCATATAGACCAATGTGCCCTAAGCGTCTGTACACGGTCTGCCTTGAAACTGCCGTACCGGTAGCTGAAGAGAGCTGACGAGACAGGTCTGATGCTGTGCTCCGTCTGTTTCTTTTGGAAGTAACTGCTAAATACCGGTCCTCATTCGGCGTTGTAACTCGGGGGCGACCTGTGCGGTAACATCTACTCACATTACCATCATCTTGGAATCGTTGCCAAAGCCTGGAGATGACGACTCTGGGCGATTCCAAGTTCCTCGGATACTTCCAGCTGGGTACATCCACATTAAAGTCATCCGATAATTCTACCACGTTAAAAATCATCCAAATGCTTCCTTTGTGCCATAACTATGCGGTTATTGCACTGAAAGGCTTTTAAAGCGCTTGTGAACAATTTTACTTCTTTGCCACCATTCCTTATATACCCCTCTCTTACACTCTCGTCATTGTGACGTACTATCCACGCCATCTGGTGGTTTCCTGTAATTTGCATATTCTTCTTCAAGATGTGTGTGATAATTCTACAGGTGAAATTTTTATTTTAGAGTTCAATTTTTGTGTGATTCTGCATTATCCTTAATTTATGGACATGAGTGTATATTACATTTATGTGTTATATTGAGAAATAAGAAGATTTATAAAATAATATTTTTTTTTCAATTTGATGTTTATAAATTAATATGATGTGGAAAATAAATTAACTACGACCGTGACGTCACCAATTTTATTAAAAATATTGCGTTTTGAAATATTACTTGAATTATTTTTTGTAATGAATCATTATGTTATTTATGAGAACATGTATTGAAAATTGCTAGTATATAAAATTATCATATATACTAGAAGTATGACCGAGCAACTAGAGCTCAGGCGCTCGATGCCATAGGATTCGGGTTCGAGTTCCGAAGGTGATGTGGATACGTGGATGTTTGTAAGTTTGTAGTGATTTGCAGTCCACTTTAAACCATAAGTCCCTGTCTAATAAGACTGTTGGGCTAGGGCTGACAACCATACCCACTAAGAAGAAAACATCTCCTGTCACGAAATCTATTTGTAGGCAGATTACCTAATCATGGGTATGTATATATTTTATTTATTCATATTTATATTGCAATATTTTGTTTTACTTGCAAGAAAAAGAATAGAAAAATCATATACACTTACAACGGAGATATATTAATGGAATTTTTTATTCAATACAAAAATATTTGTGGGGCATATTTCTTTATGTTATTGTCTTAAAAAATCAATTTTTTTCGAACAAAAAAGACACCAAATCATTAATAAATTTAATATAATATACATTTAAAATATACAATTTTTGAACATTCCTTCAATGTAAAAATATTTCATGCATAACCTCCTCAATATTTTCTCTGGTATTCATAATATACCAATATTACCAATATTAGCATATTACATATAGCATAGGTATTATTTTAAAAATAGGCAATCCAAAATATGCTAAGAATTATTCGGTAAAAATTCAACATTTACATATTTCGATCCTGCCTATCATTTGAGTTACGTGATTTATCAAAGAAATATAGTTATTTATTTTACAAAAGCATAAATGTAAGCATAAGCAATATTTTTCATTCCTAAAAAAATGATTCATACAGATTCGAATAAACTTTCACATCTTTATAAGTTGCCCCTTCAAAAGAAAAAAAAATGTTGCTGTCATATCCATGTACCTCAATGATCTCTCAAATTCTCAATATATTCATTGTAAAAGAATTTAACATGAATTCACTCAATTGCAATTAATTAAATATTTTACTGATAAGAATACGTTAAACTCTTCTGATTAAAAATAATAATATAATTTTTTTTTTCAAATTGTATATTAATATAGTGCCAGATATTAAAATGACTTTCTCATTCGTCAGAATAAAATGTCTGAAATTAAGAAATAATCAGATTCAATTTAACCAGTTTGTTCTAACAAAAAAAAATATAACAAATTCTGAATAGGGGCAGATTAAATCAAAAACATAGCAACGTATTTCCATGTTGCTATGTTTCCATTAAACTTAAAATTTTACAATTTGATTCATACAAATAAACATAACAATAATGTATAAAAATTGTCTAGTAAATGTTAGAAGTTTCATATAATTCAATTCATAAATGAAATCTTTACGATATGTTCCTTTTAATTAATGCTCACAATCATAGACATAATTTTTTTATAACTTTTTTATATTTCTTTAATAACTTTTTTTTTCGACATAAAGGGATCTTCAACTGAATATTTTATTCATTACACAGATTTTCACTTAATTTTCCCATCTTAACGTTGTTATATTGGAAAATAACTGAACAACGTTTCAACTGGACAACTTATCCAAAAATCCAATAAGGTAATTTGTATTCAATATGGGGATGTCTGATATAAATTATCGTCAAACTTAAACTGTATATAATAATCAATGGAAATAGATATTCAAAACAGGAACATGCATATAATAATTTGTGAGAATATTTTTTACTGAATATAAAGTTATTAATTGTGACCTGTCTATGTTAACAATATGATTTCATAGATGAAAATTAAAAATGTGAAGTAATTGTTCGATGGAAAATGATCTTGTTTAGATTTTCTCCAATACATATTGTATGAATCTGTATCATATTAACAATCTGTTTTATCGGAATAAGTTACACAATCCAAAACATACACGGGTACAACCGTGGAAATTGAGGGATTGCAAATGCAATCCAAAATTCAATAAGTCGTCAAGGGGAGACACTCGTACTTACCATAATTACATCCATTATATGACTAGAGTATCAACGTCCCATTCACGGATACAATCATTCCGGCACTTAGGTGAGACCGATGAAAATGACATGAATACATTAGCAGCACCACGAAAGATGCCAACCTTATTAAGAACCCAATGCGGTTGCGAATATTGATTAGGTAACGAATGTAATCCTCGGAAGTAGCAAGTGTTGTTGTTCTTCGAGATATTGAAAGTGGAATGTAATTTGAGTAACGACAAATCTTTACTTCTCAACAAGAATTGGTGTTGACTGGTCATGGTATTGGAATTTTAGCAGCACGTGGTGTACTGTGGAAGCATGTTGATAATGGGATGCTACCTAGATTTAACTTCTTTTCCACGTTTTCACTTTTCTCTTAGTAGAATCAATTCCCTGAAAAGTGGATTTTAATTAAATAAATCTATCGATTTGTGAATTGTTTTCGGTCCAACATGAGTACATATTGGATTGATGTTCGATGTAATGAAATTTTATAACTTTCTACCCGAATTACAGAAGATGTTATGTCTGGATTCCAATATGGAGAGAAAGTACAAAACAAGTATTTTCAGTCTTCTCAAGAATATCTATTTTTTGACTGTGTTCATTTGTCGTGCATTATTGATCGATATCATTCTAAAATTTGCATTATGTAAATCATATTCCCCTATTACAGTCATGAATTAGGCAATTAGTATATTAATATGACTCAGAACAGAACAGATGAAGAAAAATCAATAAAGTTACAACAACCTTATTACTTTTTAACAAAAACGTTATTAATCATGAATTTTTAAGCCAAAATATTCAATATTATCTGATATTAGTATTATATTTATCATTATAAAGAAATAAAACAACTATATATTAACAAGACGGATTGTGTTATCAATAATAATCCAAATGTCTTGATGAAATATAGATTTAGAAAAAGGACAATGAATAAGAATTCCATATGAGTGAAATTGTTATCCCCAAATAATTAAAGTTAAACATAAACTACTTAATTTTTACCAAAGTATAGATATTAAATAGGATGAGATCAATTCAATATTTTTTTATTTATTTTGTAAAGACTTTTTTACGAAATGCATTCTAATTTTCTAGAAAGGCCTCTGGTTAGTACACATATTGTGATCATACTTTCATTTTGAAAGGGACCATTTCATTTTAGGTACTTTATCCTGTTTTAACCAAGCACAGATTTCGCACGGTAAAATGCCTGAATTTCGAAACAGGAAACAACGATAACAAATGTGGTAAATATCTAAGGTGGTAAATATCAATAAATCCAACGGTCGCACCTAGTCTCAAGGCAATGACAGCATGTATGCATACTTAATGCATCTCATACATATGTGAGTCAGCCAGAGTCCTACAACACAGTTGTGCTCCAGTAGAAATGATCTTTTCTCTTATGAACTTGTAGAATAGTGAAATAACATTTATAAACTAAACATTAAATTCCATAAAATTAATTTAAAAATATTATTCCAATAATTTTGTTCTTATTTGATTTCAACCACAAACATATAAAAAAAATATAAGACCACATAAATTATTTTTTTCAAGTGTTCATTCCTATTTTTATCGTTTTAAAAACCTGTGAAGAAATATGTACTTTTTGAATACACGTACTATTATCTAAAATTAGAAGATTTTTGAAAAAAAACATAAATAGTCACTAATAATAATGTATGGAAACCTTAAGTAGAATTCTATTTCGGTAAGAAATTAATTATAAGTATGACAATCTTGTAAGATTGATTGGATTTTAAGTGGACAATACGCCTATTTAAATGCAAGAAAATTTTTATTTCATTACGCGGTGTTAATATTTTTTATAAATTCAGTATGACATGGCTGTAATACGGCCGTTAGAAGAAAACTATTTATTTAAACTTATTTAACTTTATTTAAACTTATTATTAAAACTGCGTTATTTCGAAGGTATAAAGATAAAAGAAAATAAAATATGTCTATTGAGAAAACCATGCAAGCAATTCAAATATTATATAATATTACAATTACAAATAGAAATAAAGTAGAAATAGAAATAATATAATGTAAAATAATACTACAGTTCTGAGTATGTATTGAACTTACATTTTTGTAACTGAATATAATTTTCATATTTATTTTTCGAAACTGTAAGCTAAGATAATTTAATTACATTCAATTAAAATACAATCTAAATTAGGGTAATTCAAAATACTGTTAAACTGTTTGAGATATTATATTATTCTCTTATTTTTTTTAAAGTATTTTTTTTAATGCAGCAATATTAAACTATGTTTATATTAAATGAATCTAAATCCTAGGTATTATACATAAAACGCAAATAGTGAAACTTGTTTGAGTTTTTATTTTTTATTGGGAATAATTAAAGTCAATATCGCTTTCAAAAAGAACTTTTGTGTATAAACATTACGGTTAATTTTTCTGCAGAATTCTAATTTTTATTCAAAATTATAAAAGTATATCAACCCAAAATTATTGTAAATATAATCTCAACACATACATTTAAGATTGAAAAGTTCTGTTTGAAGGAAGTATGTATGTATATTAGAGTGTTTTTCTTGGGTTTATGTATTTGGATAAAAAGAGAAAATTCTTTTGAGTACCTTTAAAAATATGCTATTAAAAGACTGATTGATCAGCACAAGTTTTCTTCTTATTATATCTATTCAAATATTGACTGATTTATTTTCAGAAATTATTGAAAAGAAAAATCTTTAGAATTGGATCTATTTTGTAAAAAAGTGAATCTTATTTTGTGATCTAACATTATGCTTGTGCTTATAAAGTTTTTTTCTTCAATTAATTCAATAAATTCTTTCTTTTTTCAGTGCGAATAATACCAAGAACTTTACGTTAAAAAATACTTCTTATCCACATTAAAAACATGAAAAATCAATAAAACTATTAAATAAATATTTTAGATATTTATATACTAGTTTTATTAGTATACTAAATAAGTATTTAACTACACATTTTTATATAAATATCATTCGAGCTGCTTCTTAATTTTCTTTACATGTTATATATATCAGGTCTCGTTGTTGTTGTCGTGTATCTCAGGGAAGGAGGGAAGAGGGATGCAGCTTCTATTCTGATGGAGCACCCGTAAATAAAAGCCTGACTTTGCTCCATGACGCTCTTACATTCATAGGAGACCGGGACCTACGGCTTAAAGTGGATTCCGAACCGTGCGCTAGATACGCGGCCATTCAGGCCATCTGTTCTTGTATTGGCACATTGAGATTTATGTTGGCTGACGCTGATTTATCCCAATTTATTCAATGCTTATATAGCAGGAAATGTGATTTTCTGAAAGCAGTTGTTAAAAAGTGCATATAAAATTTGTGTTTTAGATACAATAGTAAGTGATCCCTGGATCTTTAATTTCAGGAATAGTTAGAAAGTGGTGATTTTTTGTGGTGGATTGTGGTTTGTTTTTCATTCCACAGATGAAGGATATGACAAGAGTACAAAGTTAGCTTAAAAAAAGCATTGGAAAAATTGAAAAGTACAACCAGCATGGAATGAATGTGATTTTCAAAGGTTCTTATAGACCAACGACACCAAGCCGTAAATAGACAGCCAGTTGAAAAGCAACCAGTAAACGAACTGAGCAGTTATCATTTCGGTATGAGCTTGGGGGTCAAATACTGGTACCAACTGCTATTTCGCTTCTTATTACGCGCCACCAAACTTAATATTTTGAAAATTGTAGTTTGATCATCGACGTTTAGAATGAATCGAGTAACAGTTAGTAGTGATTCTAAAATCTATTAAACCTCCTGATGATAGGTTAGGATTATAGAACTATTCTCCATATATTCGGTTTGCCAAGATGAAACGGTATATGGAAACTCAGTAAAGTTCTAGAATGTTTTATACTGACAACTTTTGGAGCTTTTGATATTATATAAAACATCTTCACTACATTTAACTAGGAGACTCACTGAGAGATCACTTATTTCATGCTGCAAACTATAAAGAAAGCATGACAAAGACGTATCCTATAATAACTCCCGGCTGGCTGCCGCTTGGTTCGAACAGCATTCCATTAGAACATTCCGAACTTGTCTTAATGAACACTTACATCTACCATCAGCTTCCCTAAATTGTTTAAGTTAAATCCTATAAAACATATTGCAGACCATTTTTCCGGAGCTCTACCAAGTATATTGCAATATCATAACCATAATAATGACAAAACCAGCAACAACTTGTTACTAATGATCTATCCCTAATTCAGTGGCAGTTAAATTATGCATAGTCGTTTAAAATTCAATTATTCATTCAACCATTCTCGGTTAAACATTCAAATAGAATTGCACTGAAAGAAAAATATATGGTTTTAAACATTGACACAATTACCGGACCATTTTTCAGTGGAGCCAGACGTGCCATTCGGTAACATACGCAAAAACGAACGAAGGGCGAGTGATTGTTTTAAACGTATGATACAATAGAAGGCCAAAAAAATGTTACAATATTTCTAGAAATTTTTTTTAATAAGAATTTGACTAATAAAACAGTTTTCATGCCAAAATTAACAGTAGACACCTACTTTATTTGTCCTAATTGAAAAAATTGAGGTTTAAGAAAGTGTTGTAATACTGAAATAATATCCTTCAATATAGTTTTCATCTAATAATAGATTTCGAGAGACAAATATTGACTACATGTTTAGCTATGTTGCAATTCCGTTTATATTATTTTCTCGTCAATACGCTTAGCAGTGATCAGTTTTCTTTTACTTCATTCATCAGAATTTATTTTAAAAATATAAATAATAAGATTTTCTTTGCATTATACAAAATTTTCATTGATCATATCTAATATTAATTTCAAAACACTGTAAAAGTTCTAAGCCTAAAAATCATAACTTTTACAGATAGCTCTAATTAATCGATTTTCACCTTCAATATTTAGTATTACTTCACTAATATTTCATACGATATTAGGTAATAGTTCAACTTCATGCATTTTTATAAAAGGTGTTTCCGACTATTTAAATTATTTTTAATCTATAATTATTGCCATGTCATTTATATATTAGAAATGAAATAAAAATATATATAAAATAATTATACCGTTAGGTTATGGAAAATTTTAATACCTGGTAATTCAGATTAAAAACATATTCCATATTTATGATATTTCTGAAATTATACAATTTATACATAAATATAGGGACTTACAATCTTACACAATTCAAGATTCATTATATACCAATCACAAATATGATTTTATAATCGTACATATCTCTGTAAAAAATGTAAACAAAATAATGCATAAAAGTAGTTATTAATTAATTCTGTAATTATTTCCATATCATCTATCTATTAGAAAATCAGAAAAAAATATTTCTAAATTATTTTACCGACATGCCAAGAAATAACAGATAACAGACTAAACACGCATACTATATTTTTGATATTTCTTAAATTATACTGTTTACACATAAATTTCAATCTTACACTGTAATTCAAGAGTCATTATATACCAATCACAAATATGTTTTTTAATTGTACATATCTCTGGAAAAATGTTTAACCAAAATAATGCCTAGAAGTTTAAAAAATCAATGCATCACTTTAGAGATTATTTATCAGAAACGAAGGTGACCTTCTCTTTCACTTCTCAACTTATCAAATGCAGACGAACAGTTTCCGAGGGAAAAGAGTCAAATCTTTAAACTTCAGGACCATCCGTGGTCATTCATCATCCGTCCTTCACAAGGAGAAACTTCAGCTCCACCCCTGGAGCACATCCCCCCCTCCCCCTGTCGTCAGACGATCTCGTTAGATCAGTTAAAGGCATTTCTCTAATGAGATAAAGTGAGATTTTGAATGCGTGCCCTCCCCCATTAAAGGAGGATTAAATTCAATCAGCTTCAGCCTGCATCAAGAACGTGATTACAGCAGACGATTTTGAGGCTTTGCTGGTGTATTCCGCGAGAAGGGGGATGGTTGACAAAGCGCGGGAAACCATCCTAGGAGCACCCTCGGGTAGTGTGAAGGATTTCGCTGCTTTCTGTTGGAACCTCCTCTCAAATGAAAGTTAATCTCCTGGGAAAGTAATAAAGATGCATCGTTTTATAAATTAAAATTGTGTTTAATGGTTAACATTTAAAACAACTGCACCATTAAAACATATATTTACATGCATTTTAGTAATGTATTATACGTGTAATAACGTAATTTAAACTAATATTACCATTAAAAATATGTGAATTCGATTCATGTACTAATTAAAGATAATTGTAATATACATAAATATTTTCCAAAAATTTTCTATAAAACGTATGACATTTACATAACAAATTCCTTGTGGACTTTCAGATGAAGTTAAAAGGTTTAAGACCAAAGAGAAACGTAGTGTATGAAGAATGATTAAAAGTTTGATATACGTAAAAAGATCAATAGTTCCGTAATAGCAAGCCTCAATTATCACAATCATAGAACGTCTAGCTTGTAGACTGAACCCGAGTTTGATTATCGATGATGATGAGTAATATATTCAATGGAATTTTTTCTCTTACGATACATATGTGAAGCATTATTCTCTAACCGCTTTCCTAAAGGCATTATTTGCTTTGCAGAAAATATAATTCCTTGATAAGTTATTTGGTACTTGGACTCCAACATGCTACCTAGTTCCATGTTGCAACTTGAAATCTAAAACAAACTTAGTATATGAAGAATAACTGAAATGTTTAATAAACACAAAAAAAAAATAGTTCTATAATGGCACACCTCAGTTATCACAATAATAGAACGTCTAGCTCGTAGACTAAACTCGAGTTTGATTATTGATGATGATGAGTAATATATTCATTGGAATTTTTTCTCTTACGATACATATATGAGAGGCATGTTTCTCTAACCTACTTCCTAGAGACATTATTCGCCTTGCAGAAAGTAGAATTCCTTGATAACATCTTTGGTACTTAGACTTCAACAAGCTGCCTAGTTCCATGTTACACTAGTCTCCCAATTGAGAAAAAAATGCCTTTTATCAATTGCTATAAGTGCCTTTTTTTAGCTTTAAAGAAATGTTTAAGAACTAATTTTGAATATATGTGAATCACACAAAGCTGCAATTAGTAATTTCTTGTATCTAGTTTTAGTAATTTCATTTTTACCTGTGCTCATAGATTTCGGTTGGATTACTTTTGTTTTGTTTAAATTAATACTGATGATGAAAAGATAATTTTTTTTTGTCTTCCATAAAATATTTCATAATTTTTAACTTTCATTAGACAGTAGTTCTAACAAAATCTGATAACATTTTACTTTTCTTATTATTGATATCATGCTAAAAATTTACAGTCGCATTAAATGAAATAAAAGTGTTTAAATTTATTAAGTATAGTAAAATATATGTTAAAATGAAAGCAATTCTATACATATATGTCTGTATACATAGAATATGTATTTCTTAAATAGGATCCTTAAATAAAAATAACACTTTTTTAACTTAATAAAAATTCTAAATCAAAAAGATGAAAATACTTACTTGAGTAGATATCTTAATATTCAATAAAGTATTTATTTTTATTGCTAAAATTTTTATTTATATTCATTTGTAAAAATGCTTTAATTTTACTAAAGGAAATACCACATGAACTCTATATCTTCCTTTTTGGTAACGTAGCAAGCATTATACAAAAATAACGCCCGGCCTAAATAATTATAAATAATAAAAATAAAGCATATTTATTTAATGAATAACACTTTTATTACTACTAGTCTATTATTTTAAATATACATTTTGCATATTTATTTATTTAATGAATAAATATGCCAAATGTATATTTAAAATAATAGACTAATTCATGGATACTTTCTTATTTCATTTTTGTTGTTGTTGCTGTTGTTGTTGTTTATCACTGTCCCATAGGTAAAATGCTTTCGTTAATTTTGTTTTTTAGCTTTACTGTATTTCTTTTAACTATCATGGCATTTTTAGCATCATATATCATGCATAAATGTTCCTTTTAATTATA
This sequence comes from Caerostris darwini, assembly GCA_021605075.1. NCBI lineage: Eukaryota > Metazoa > Arthropoda > Arachnida > Araneae > Araneidae > Caerostris > Caerostris darwini. The sequence goes on along the minus strand of BPLQ01012116.1, from coordinate 216,476 downwards.
ATATGCAAATTTGTCCACATAATTATTTTTCATCTCACATTTATTCTCTATTTTAAATTCTCTATTATCCCCCAAAAATGTCCTTTATCTCCTTTTATAATGGGCCATAAAAATATGAAATAAACAATACCACAAAAGTGTTTTAACGTTAAACCATCTATGAATCGCATATTACTAATGAAATTTAGTTTAATTACATACAAACCGCTATTGATTATTTTTGATGAAATTTTTTAGTGCCGAAATTTCATTGTAAAATCAAATAAAAATACTGTAATAGTTATTAGAAATTATAAAATAAATTGTTTAGAATTTCAATATTTATTTGTTTCGTTCTATAAAATCTATTTTTATTTTAGCTAAAAACCAAAATCAAAATAAATAAAACTATCCTTTTCCATATATTCGTTATATATTCATTCCCTTTTCATTATATTTATTTTTTGATGCTCCATTCCCTTTTTTATAAACGTTGATTTCCTTGTGGATATATAGAAATAAATCTGAATATTGTGTTAGTTAACAAAAAAAAAATGTGTCAGAATGCTAAAATCCTACTTTTATATGATTTAAATTTGACTGAATTTGTATGTGACTGTCTGTCATACTTTATTACTATCTGCAATACCTCGATATCAGTGAATTTAGAAAAGTGTTCTTAGGTATAAAGTTTTATATTATATTAATAATAAATTGAAACAATAAGGGATTTACACAGAAATATTTAATTTTAAGTTCTAATATTTTTATATTACTAGTACTACTACATCACTGCGCCTAGAGCTGAGTTGCCCCTTTACAGTTTGGGAATGATGTGGGTGAAATTGAATAGACACACGATGAAGGCGGGAAAATTTTCGTAGAATTCATTTTTGGAGGTACAGAAGCTGAACAACGAGAAAAATATTTACAAAAACAGAAGAGAATATCAAAAAATTAAAAATTGAAAAAAAGGAGGGAAATATTAAATACGAGAATATATAAAATATATAAACACATAAGGTAAATTATTAGAAAAACAACAACAATCGATAACAAAATGATGGAAAAATGAATTTAAAATAAGGTTATTTTTCCCATAATATTATTTTTATTTTATTATTTATATACCGAGTTCACTATATCATTGTAAAATACATAAGCAAATAAGAATGGTAAGTAAATTTTAAAGAAATTAAAGTAATTAATAATATGCAAAAATTATAAAAATAATCTTAATTTTTACTGTACGAAGATAAAACAAAACACTATTTCAAAAACTAGGAAAGCATCCAAAACTTGACTCCAAACCTTCCAAAAAATTTGACTCGCATCCAAAATTTGTTATCCACTTTTTAAAAAATATATTAAAAATAAAATATTTTATATTTTGGTTCTTATCTTACATTTTATATATTTATGGGAATCAGCTTTTAGATATTTCAAGCTAACGAGATATAAACCTTAATTTGGTGTTGATTGATTAACATTAAATTTATTGTTAAAAATAGTAATAAAACATTGTTATTAATAATAATTTATTGAGAATGTGTCTTGTCAGATTATACCATTATTAAGCATAAAGATTAATTATTTAAAAAATTTAAACACATATATAAAATTTCATTTTCCGTTTAAAATTTTACATCTTACTTTGTTTCTTTATTATACAACTTTGTTTCTTTTACTTATCTTATTAAAATTACTTTTTCATTTTTTTTCGTCCAAAAATTTAAATTCTTAAAATACATTAAATGTAAGTTATTCTAATTTTGTAATAAAATTTTGTCTCATATTAAAACGTTGTCTAAGTACATCTCGCTCATGAGATTTGAATCTCACTATTTAAATAAAAATATTCATGGAAAGGAAAGTAATTAAGTAATTTGTGAGTATTTTTATTGAAATATAAATATTCATTGCTTAACCTTTTAAATAAACAGCTTTGTAAACTTTCATTTTGTCAAAAATGTTTTACTGTCACATTAAGCAGTCGATAAATTTTCATTTGAAAGTTTCATTTTTAAAATTGTCATAACTATTTAGAATATATACTTTTGAATTTTTAAAGGAGATAAAGAAATATCATTGTGATTATAATTTATTTAAAAAGAGTCTTTACAGTTTGTAATTTCTTGATAAACTTCAATTTTATCAGTTGTTAAAGTTAACTATAAAGAACCGAAAATGTTTAATGAGTTTTACTTAAGGCAAACATTTTAGTTTCCAGAATTTTATTAAAAGTGTAAAATTATTTTTTGATTAAATGAAATTTTTCTTTTATTTAATCGAAATAATAGACTTTCGTACGGAGCGATGTCATAGCGTTCAATGACAGTTAATAGCGTTCTCTAAACTGTCATTCACAATAAACTGTTTCTCTCATGAAGTCTGGCTGTGCAATGTAACTGTTTCTCACTCTCTCATATTTATAACACAGAAATTTTCTGAATTTATAAGTAATTATAAATAAATTATGCATTGCTGGTGCCAGGAATTTCTGGAAGCTGCGAAATATTTCATTATATCATCAAACTTGCCGGAAAAGTGATGAAATTTATTAAACTAGCAATGTTTAAGAGTTGTATTACAATAAAAATATCAAAATATGCCTAAATATATTTTTGTGTCCAATCCATATTGATTTAATTTGTTAAAAAAATACTGTAACTTGACCATTAATAATTATAACTTGACCATTAACATTTAATTTAATCATTCGATAAATATGTAATGCACAATGGATAAACATCCTCTCCTCCTGTTATGGAATTTCTCGAGACCTCAAATTTTGACGTAAGCTCCATTAAAAGATTGGAAAAGCACAAACGAGTCGTATTATTCAATCTAGCACTATAACCGTGGTTCCAGCTACTGTGTTCCTCTTACGAACTGCAAGAGCTTCCCTGCGGCGTCCCGATGAAAATGTTTAGTTGGCATCGAGCCTCCTGCCGTAGGGGACGCCAAGGCGCTACTAGCGCAAAATAACAATCTCTCATTCCGAGAGCTAGAAGTGGAATCTTTCCACTCATATTTTAGTGTATATCGTTAAATATACTACATTTGTTTTAAATGATGTTTATAGTTCATTGTGATATTAATACCTTACTTGTGTACGTGTACAAAATATATGTGTTATTGTACGTGGGACTTTTTTATATACAGCCAATTGAAGCTGCACAAATCAAACTACGACACCTATTGCAGTACAGATTTAAAATGAAAGTTATTAATGGTTCAACAGAAGTAAAATCAAAATCTATAATCAGTTTATCTATATAAAATAGATAATCCAAATATTAATTAAAATTTTCCATTTTACAAGTTATAGATTTCAAAGCTTTCAACATCAAATATATTCCAAAATTAGAAATTCTACATGGTTTATATTTTAAATTGTATTGATCCTGCGTTGAAGGAATAACTCTTCAACTATAATGTATTAATTATGAAATACGCATTAAGTATGAAGTAGATGCTAATATAAGTAGATGCTCTTCATGAAGTAATAGGGGAGTTAGGGAGTTTATTTTATCTAGGGAGTATATTTTTATTTAGGAAATATATTTTATCAAATTTAAAAAAAGAAAACTCCACTATCTTATTTTAATCTGATTTAAATCAAGTTTGCTTCTCGACTGGGGTTGTCCCATAAATCTTTTCCTAATCCTTCTGGAAAACAATTCCGAAGATATAAAGTAAATTTATTTGCGATATTCTTATTTTTTGTTACAAATACAATTTTTTTATATTTCATATATATATATATATTTATTTATTTATATATGAATTATAAAAAAATTCCATTAAATTAAATATTGTAGATTTGTAAGATTGTAGATTCTGTTATTCTTTTTTTTTTTTAGTGAATAGAGTAATTATATTTTAATCTATGCAAGATATATGCAACGTCCTCCTTTTATATCGTTGCCCTTTCTTAGATGAGTCTCTGCAATTTGAGAACTGTTGCAATATTTTTATAAACTGAAAAGAATATATATATATATATATTTTTTTTTTAATTTGATGTTCTTTAATTTCGAAGTATAGGTATAATTCTGTACTTCAAAAAAACCCACTTGAATTGGCTTATATAAACTCAATAATACAGTATGAAAGAAATTAATTTTAATTACTATTTTTCCCCTTGAGTACTTCATGTTGAATATCTAACAAAATGTAATCCATTCTATGATCTTTGTATAGTTATATAAATACTGAATACATCCCACGGTAATATATTTTGTATTCATTTATACTTGTAAAGTTAGAATGGTATTTTCTAAACTAAACAACGAAAGGAAATTATCATGCTTCATAGTAATTTATCATTTATTAAAAACATTTTGGACAATTTTTCTACAGATTTTTCTAGAAATTTACATTATCTTTACAATATTATATATATACGTATATATATATATATATATATATTTGTATTCAAAACACCAAGTTAAAAAAATCTAAATTGATTGCAAAAAATATTTTCTTAAGCAACTTTTATAATTATTTTTCGTCTTAAATTCTGGAGCATTTCTATTAACTTTTTAAAATATATTTTATAGTATTAATTCAACAAGCAATATATTAATATTGTCAATTTGATATTGGGAAATAAATGTGTTTTGTAAGCCTTAGAATCCATTCTAGAGAAAATTAACACTTAAGTTTCTATACAATGCAAGAGAAAAAAATACATCAAGCTATTAGGGTAAGCCTTTTATCACACTCACTGATATCATTTGAGGGCTATAACACTCTTTTCATCTCAATTTCAAAGACTGGATGGATGCACCACGTGAGCTTAATGTTTCTTTAACCATTACAAGCAATAATTTCTACAGAAGAAAGAATTCTTACAGATAATCTTTGATTCTATTAAAGCTTTAAGAAAATTATTTTAACGTTTTTTTTTTAATTTTTACCATATTAATCATTAGGAATTTTTTCGAAAATCAATAAATTAAATAGCGTGCAGTCATTGATTTTTAATTATTCTCTTTGTAAATATCTTTAAAAAAAGACTTTGTTTTAAGTATATTTTTACTGTGTACAATATTTTTACTATTTTTACAGTCTATATTTTAATATAGACTGTGGTTTGTCTCAAAAGTATACTTGAACTTCCAAAGCAAATTCTTAATATTTTGAATTATTATAAATAAATCTTTTCATTACATTATTTTGCAACTGTTATCATTTTTTAACTAAATTTCAGTTGATTTAGATTTAGAATATTATTTTTTTTTAATCTTATCTAGATTATTTTTTAGATTATCTTTTTATAGAGGTTCTTTACTTTAGTGAATTAAACATTTTGACTTCACCACCCCACTAACTACACTCTTTCTAAGGCTTGTGGCAAATAAAATCCCAAACTAATTCTTTGGTAATATAATTTGATTTTTATTCTTTGATATAGTTAATAGATATATGTACCAGCGATTATATTTATTTATTAAAAACTAATTATATATTATTCTCATAATTTTATATTTATTCTTAATTAATTATTAATCCTCATAATTTTATCACTTATATCTCGCAATGCTATCAATGAACATGATATTATTCTTAAATTAATAATATATTTCAGTTAATTGTTTGTATTTGTTAATACTCATTGAAAGATAATTCCTAATTTATAAAATTCATATATATATATATATATATATATAATAAATGTGAAATTATTTTTATAATTAATATTAAGATTTATTTGATTGTTACAAATTTATTTAAAAATAATTAACAAAAACATTGTATTTCATTTTCTTGTATTCTTTTTTAAGAAAAAAATTTGTGCGATTAGTTAAATACTTGAAACTATTGCGATTGATATCTGTGATTATTGAAAAATTCAGTCTGCCTTCATTTTGCATATGTGAGATGCAGAAAATTTAGAAAACTTTCTAATTTCACACAAGTATACAATTAAATTACTTTAATATTTGAATATCTTAGGCAATTTTTTTGTTCCTTGGAACTATTAAATTTCAAAAAATTCAAAATCATAATAATCTATTATGATAAAGGCAAGCTAATATCCAGTTTCGGAATTTAAAAAAAAAAAAAAAAATTGTTTTGAAAAAAAATTTGTATAATAATTGTATTCACATCTTATTCTTATATGAAAATAGCATTATATTGAGATACAAGTAAAATACTTTCTGATTACTAATAACGGATTTCTTTTTTTAGCTTTGACAAATTGTATGTTTCTTGTAATTATTAAAAATTCTTGTAATTACTAAAAATTCTATTATTAAAAATTCTTGTAATTTCTTGTAATTATCAAAAAAATTCAAAATCGAAATTATCTATTCAGATAAAGGTAAGCTAATGCCTAGTTTTGGAATTTAAAAAAAAAAAATATTTTGTCAAGTTAATCGCATATTGCAAACTGAGAAATACGAGAATAAGAATGTAATATTGTAACACGAGAAAAAGATTATATTGGGATTCCAGTAAAACTTTCTAATTAATCTAGTTTTACTAAAAAATTCAGGATGAAAAATTAAATTTGCACAGTTAAATTTATTCTTTCTATTAAAGAAAGAAAAAAGGTTGGTCTTTTCTGCACAAATGACTTTAATAATTTCAAAACAAATGCTATATTTTTAAAATTATTTTTCTTAATCTTCTCAATAATTAAATTAATCTGAAGCATGTGAAATAAGCTAAAATAATAACTGGGTTAAACAATTATAAAAATTGGTAGTAAATAAAAACATGCCCCTTTTATTTAATGATAAATTAAAAAACATTTGAAACCAATTATTTTTTATTTATGAAACAATTAATGAATTGACGGAGCAGGTCATATAAGAAAATGAAGTTTCTAAATTTAAGTGCATTACAAATATTTATTTATTTAGCTAATCCTCTTTAAGCGAATCAAATTGGTGGGGGAAAATTACGTAAAAGGTTTATTCTAATTATGGAAATAATTGTTTTTGCTAAGATAATTTTCATAAATACATACGGTTTTAAAACGCATTGTCTAAAATAAAAAGCCAATAAAATAACCTAAATTAAGAATTTTAAATAAGTCTATTCTTTCTTAACCCAAGAGAGCACTTTAATTTAAAAAAATTAAGCTCAAAACAATAGCTTACTTTGGAATCGAGATAAGCTCCAAATAATAATATGTCCCCAACCTTTTCTGAAATATTAAAAGCAACAGCTCTATAATATTAAGGGGGAAACTTACTTAATCTTTATAATTACAAAGGATCCATTAGCTATACATCATTTTTTTCTTCTGACTAAAAATTAAAGTACCTTCAATTAAGCAATTTATTCTTCAAATATGTTGCTTCCTGTGATAATGTCAAATTTTAATAAGAGGATTATTACTCAAAGGATTATTTCAACACAATTTTTGGGTATTTCCATCATCTTTTTTTTTTTTTTAATGAGTAGATTATTCTAATTAAAATATTCTAAACACAGTTTACTTGTTTCATAAAATTGCATGTAGCACATAATAACATCATTTGTCTAATTTATAAACATATTTATTTTTCTTCTGTGATATTTAATAAGTATATCTGCAATAATGATTGATGATTATCTGAAAATTCTTCGGTAATATATGAACTGTTAATACATTCAAACTTAACTCAGATTTTTTTTTTAAATATTAGCAAAACTAGATTCCTCCTATGATTCCTTTTATTTTGACGTATGATTATTTTTATCATGGGTGGACACGATGTTGTCCTCGTTAGGGGTTCGTGGAGCAATCCAAAAAGTGCAGCAAACAAATTGAATAATGAATAAAACAATGGACAAATGTAAACATTGTTTAACGAATGTAAACAATGTGAATATGAACAGTGATATATTGATGTTGTCTGAAGCGTGTACGATATTAAGAGATACATTCGAATTAAATGGTTCCGATCGCCATCATTTAGTAAGCCGATCGGTGTGTCCATTTACATCATACACCATCTTAAGCCCTTAGTAGAAAGTGTTGAATTGTTTCCGAATGAAGATTTGGGGATTCACGTGTTGATTGCAAACTTTAAAACAAAAGTACGTGTGACCGTTTTATAAGCAAAACCAGGATCAAGCCACGGTGACATTCCTGACACATTTTACGAGGAGAGCTTGGGCAGTAAAAATCCAAAATAGTATGAAAATTACAAAACAGTATTGGCCGGTGATTTCAATATTGATATGGTTAACGAGCGCGGACGAGAATTTTGCGAAATAATGGATGGGATTTACTACATGACTTTGAGAAATAACATTGCTCAATATACAACGACATGTCGGACGAGCACTGATGCAGTGTTTTCAAAACATAGCGTATGAACATGTGGTTTGTTTGATAGTGTTTTCAGTCATCACTTGGCTCTATACGTTCAAATCCCCTGGAAAGAAACAAGACTTCGTACGACCGATCGAACAGAAGCAGACGATCCATGGCCGCAGTGTGACCCCAATCCATGGAATTTTGCCACACAAATTGGCTGGGATGGTGATGATGATGGATATCCAATGTAGCATAGTAAGCAGCAGATGCCCAGTCGACGATCGGGATGCGTATGTTCAACTTATCATGTTCACACATGATAACACGAAATTTGCTGAGTAGATTTCAGTTTTCAAATTTTTATTTTATTTTCTTTGAATTAAAAGGAAAAATATTAACACAGTAATATTTTTTCGATAAAAAAAGCCAATCTTGATGTGTTGCAGTTTAATGCAATATATTGAAATGACAAATGCTTTTTGGAGGGAAGTGTTTTGTATCTATTCAATAATTTCTAAAATTTGTAATAATAAAAATTAGGGCCGGATATACGTGTGATCTTGGTTCATTGTTTGTTGTTCATGGATACAAAATAAATTACTTCTCAAAATAAAATATACGTTTAGCTGCCATATTTATTAAAATTTCAAAGACATAGCATTGCATAACTGCAGAATATAACACACAAAACACAAGTATATAACAAATATTTACAAAAATATCTTAAAAAGCCAGTTCTTTTGATGGACTCACTCTCGTACCTGGATAATGTAGCCCTGTATCATTTTTAAAAGTGATAGTGTAATAATAAGGAAATATAGAAAACATTCAATTGAATGTTTACAGGAGTACATCGAAATATATTTCAGAAAATAAACATACTATGGTGCTCTGTAACTAGTATAATCATGAATGAAATAAAAAATAGACAATACAGAAGGAACAAATAATGGATATAAACATAATAATAAAAAATATAGTATGCAGGATATACAAAATATGCTGGCCTCCAAAAGTTAAGGAACAACATGTTTTTCGAAGCTCACCATAAAAAAAATGACAGTAACAATAAAGTTTATAGTTTATATAAATGATAAAAACAAACTCTATGCAAAAACGATATCTACCACTTCTTTTTTATACAAAAGTATGGGTATATATGAATGAGAGAAAAATATGCAAATATCAGGCTTTCGTAATTACGCGATTAACTTTTGTTAATTTAAACTTTTGTTAAAAGATTCGTTGACAATAGGCAGTAGGGACCGCAATGTCTGAGAGAAGCCGTTTCTCCGATTCGTTAAGGTGGCGGTCGGTCGGATGGATGGAAATGGGGTTGCCCCAGGCTGATGCTGCTAGGCGTCTTAATATGCCTCGCAGTGTGGTCCACCGTCTCTGGAATCAATATCGAATCGCAGCGAAAACATGTTCCAGGTCAACCATGAGCTACAACACCTACAGAAGACCGTTTTATAGCTCTTTCGGCCCAAAGGAGAAGAAGCATTTCTGTGCCACTATTTGTTGCAGACCACTCTGTAGCATCAGAGAGAAAAATATCAGCTAGTACGGTGCGAAGGAATCTTCACAATTCAGGTCTCTATGCAAGGCGACCAGTTGTGCGTGTTCCCCTCAACGGACGACAGAGAAGGGCCCGCTTATCTTGGGAAGAGAACACGTTTCCTAGACCAGACAGCGATTGGTTCCTGTACTCTACAGACAAACCCAGATTCACACTGGAGAGCGATTCAGGACGTCTGCTGAACTGGAGGGAACAAAGCACCAGATACCATCAATCCAACACTGTTGAAAGACACAATTACCGAGGTGGTTGAATAATGGTTTGGACAAGGATATCACTCGGTGGTCACACTGAGCTGCATGTGTTCCAGGCAGGAACTGTGAACTGTGAACACTGTTGTTGTTTTTCTTGTGACTGGTTTGAGATATTGGGATGAGATACTTGATCCATATGTCCGCCCGTATGCCGGTGCAATGGGCAATTTTTTCCTTTTTATGGATGATGATACATGAAATCACCGAGCTGTAGTTGTTGAGGAATATCTTGAAGGTCTTGGTTTTTAGCGAAGGAATGGTCAGCTCGATCTCCAGACCTGAATCCGATACAGCATCTTTGGGACTATCTTGGTAGACATGCTGCTGCTTTAAATCCTTCTCCAAGGTCTTTACAAGAGCTGGAACAAAGCTTACTCCGTGTCTGGTCTTCACTTTCCATTTCGGTAACCGACAACTTAATTGACAGCAGGGAAAGTCAATGCCGCCAATGCATTCAAGCTAGGGTGGGCATATCCCTTATTAAAATTCAATTTTGTTATGTTTCTATTACATTTTACCACATAAAACTGTGATTATTATTTTTTCCACGAATAGACTTTTCCAGCAAGATCGCTTTTTTTTTTTTGTTAAAAATCATTTTTGCGTTTTTCTTATGAAAACTTCTATGTTGTAGTCAATACAGAACTGTTTTGTGCACATGTGATCCAAATTTGGTGTTTCTACATTCATTTATTTGCAAATTAGGCGCAAAAAAACCGGTTGTTCCTTAACTTTTGGAGGGCTGTGTATTATGACTGTTTTCAGTCTAAGAGTAAAAAAGTGTTATTGTTTGAAGTGAAAGAAGGGATGGAAGGACAAATCAATTTGTATTTCGGCCAAGATAGTTTTTTGGGATAATTAGTGCGTCATTTCTTGTATAAATATTTTTAAATTGATGATTTTCCGTTTGGTCCATAAGTTGTGCATTAAATTTCTGTGCCACTGAATTTAAAAATGTTGTAAGGGGATTTTGTGATGCCATGATTCTGTGAAACGACAAGTAGTTTCATGGCAGAATGATTCTCCAGTTTCTCCGAAAGAATAGAAATTATCTTCTGAAACGTTTGTTGATGTATGTTCGGAATAGTATTTATCAGTAATTGGGTGACGTATGTTATGCCATCATATTTGAAAGTATAATTGCTTGTCTAGAAAACGATTCTATGATTTGTTTAGGTATTATTTCAAGAATATATCGTCCTTTAATGCTATGATTCCAGTCTTGTTGTCAATCCTAAAATAGGCAATTATTTTAAAGTATTTTCGGGAAATGAAACTGGATTTTGAAGGCAAATTTTGGTGCCACATATAACACTTGATTTAGAGAGACTATTGCCGTAATGTGAGACACTGACACACGCACTCATGTTACTTCGAATGTCTATCTTTTTGAAAGTGGGGTCTACATTGTTCCCTCCCAGGATATTTGAATCTTTGTCGTAGATGAAATATAAGCGTGTTTTAATTATTGCTTAAATTACTGTAAAACAACAAAATTGGAATTGTTTTATGGCTGATATTCTATAGTATAATGATAGAAAATTTTTTATCATCTGATATTCTATATTACATTGAGAGTATCTTAATTTTTATGATCTGATATGAATATTTTGACGATTTCAAATTCAGTTAATAAAAAGGATTAAAAGTTCAATAGAATTGTAATTTTTTATTACATTAATAACTATATAGAAAAGACGGGGATGTATTTAAAGTATAAAATATGTCTTTAAAATATAGGATGTGTTTAAAGTATAATGTATGTTTAAAGTATGTGTTTAAAATATAGAATATGTTTAAAGTATAACGTATGTTTAAAGTATTTGTTTAAAATATAGCATGTGTTTTAATAGGTGTACTTTAAGGATGTGTTTAAAGTATAAAGCCGCAACCTTTTATTCTAGCTTTAAAATTTCTAGGTGAACAAAGTTATTACCAAAAAAAATCCGTTTCTTTCAAATGTTTGTAGTTTTGCAAAGAAATTGTCAAAGTGAACATTTTTTGAAAAACGTTTCATACGAATATATCACGCAATAAATTCTTTTTTTTTTTTTTAACATTTTCTGTTAAATGTCGAAAGTTTTCGAAAGAGTCTCCAGAAAAAAAAAGAGATTTTGTAATCCCGTTAGAAACAAACAAAAAAAATATTTATAAAGCAGCTCGGGATTTGTGAATAATGAAACTTAAGCGCTTAATCTTGGTTTATTTAAGTCTTATTTTTTATTTTTTTAAGCATTAATAATGCGTCATACGTAAATAAATTAAGCAAGAAATTTTTTTTAATGGATTATGGTTGAAAATTTAAAAAAAGAAATTTCCTTTTTATCTATAACGTGAAATGAAACGTAAAAAAGAATGAATATTTCAAATATTTTATCTCAGATTAAAAGCGCTTTACATCGAGAATATTTTTTTCCTTTATCATTTTTAAATAACTTTAACAGTTATAAACCAATGTTAACAATCATTAATAAAGCTCATAATTTTTTCATTTATATTTATGTAAATAAATAAGACATCCTTCATTTCCTATTATTTATTTTTATATTTTATGTATATTCTTTCAACTTTTTCTCGTAATTATTTCATCAATTATGTAATTAAAGAAATAATCTGTCGCATGTTATTAAATCATTTTTAATTTTTTAAGATCAAGCTTTATTCTAATCTTTTAATAAGAAAATAAGAAAATGATTTATTAATAATGTGCAGATAATTTTAAAAAATATTTATTTCCATAAAAATTTATAATGTTACAATTTTTTCAATTCAAAGCAATTTAGAGTTTTCTTTTTCAAGTATATATCCGACAATAATCTTTGAAACCATTAAAAATAAAAGAAATATTACTTAATTTGTTTTCCTAATGTCTTGCATTTATGTTCATTAATTCATAATTGTATTAACAATTGCATAAACATACTACATTGCATGATCTTGAGTATCATTAATGTCATTATGTCTTGCATTAATTCATAATTGTATTAACAATTGCATAAACATACTACATTACATTATCTTGAGTATCATTTTACATACTAGTTTCGTTTTCAAAATTATTTAATTAATATGAACTATTTTTTTCTGTAAATTGTTGACGATGTTATCCTTTAAAAATTAAGTCCAAATCAGCCTCTAAAAATCATTTACTGAAGTTTTAGTACATTTATTTTAAATAAAAGAATGTTATTCTTTTATTACTCTTTTATGCCTATTATTCAATAATAAATTTCTTCAATAAGCGATAAGTTAGAAAACAGTAACTCTTTTAATAAAAAGTAAATATATATATATTTTTTTACTTCTTATAATGCTGAAAAGACTTTTTTACTTTATTATTTATCTTTAAAAAAAAACTCGAATTTTTTTTTCTCTATCCTTTTAAGTAAAAAAATTATTCTACATGTAAAATATGTCAGTTTAGAGAACGAAAATGATCATATTTATTTATGGCAATAATTTTGTTTCCTTTATAAAATAAATGAATGTTTTCCTCACATGTCAATATTGAATAAATAAATGAGAATTAAAAATAGATATTCTTACGTTTTATTAAAATAATTACTGTTTTCCAACTTATGACTTATTTAAGAAATTTATTATTGAATACTAATAGGCATAAAAGAGTAATAAAAGAATAACATTATTTTATTTTAAACAATCATATTAAAATTTCCGTAAATGATTTTCAGAGATTCTTTGATAAAATAATAATAAACTAAATATACTTTACTTGTATTAGACACATAATCAAAATCAAAAGCTATATCTAATCTTACGTAATTCTCTTGTTTTTAGTTGAAAATATTTTTAATTTTTATTACAAGTGTCTAAATTTCATATAATATGTTAGTACAAAGTATTAAAATTTATTTGTTTCAAATTTTCAACATTCAATAAAATTAGTCGATAAACTGGGGTTCATAACGTATTTCTTTTCCTTCGAAAATAATTTTTTTTTAAAAAATCAAACTTTTTATCGATTATAGGTTTCCTATATCCATTTTATAATTTCATTGTTTTTTGATATTGTATATTGGGTTGCTAATTCTGAAGTACATTGAAATTGAACTTATAAATGTCAAAGACAGCAGGACATCATTACTCATTTATTCTTTTTTTATGTAATATTGTTTGAGTAGAAATTGAAGGTAATTAGAAATAAAATAATTCTTTGAAATCGAATTGGTTTAAGTGCAATACACTGTATCTAGTAGTAACATCACTTTATTACTTGAATATTAGCTAAATACCGGACATTGTATTTTTAATTACTATTTAAACAGACTTAAACTATGTTCAATTAGTCTTTGTAATTGCAGTGTAGGTGGAGTACAGAAAATTTATCACATTTTTTTTTAGATGCCTTAAGTATGAACATCTTAGAAACATTTTAGGAACGAATGAACACTCCAAATAATCAAATTTTTCATTAACCGTTTTGCTAATTTTTTAATAAAACACCAGATTTTATAGGCGGCTTTTAAATCTCTCTATTTTTTTTAAATTCTTATATTGATGTTTCTTAAATCCCATCTATACCTTTCCTTTATTTTATTTCTCTTTTGTGATGTCAAGTACACTTTTAAATGTACCATTTATTTGATATTTTTATTAATTCGTGATTGATTTGTTTGTTATTGATTTTTGTACGCTGAGCGCGATACTTTGTAATACATGAGAACACCATTCTTACATTTGTTGTAAACACCAATTAAAAGTAATAGCTAAAGATAACTACTATCTCGTGTCCATTTTATGAAGGGAGTCTTACAGTAAAAATCTAAGGAAAATAAAAATCTGATGTGTTTAATCAGTTTTATTTTTGATGATAAATAAATCGTTGTATAAAAATAAATCGTTAAATAAATCAAATAAATCAAATCGTTAATAAAATCAATAAACAAATAAATCGTTGTATATTCTGTAACGAATAGGTTGGCATGATGAAGCTTATAATTAATAATATTACCAATTGGAAATTGCTATTTGATATTGGCTTAAAGTTTTGCCGGATTTTTTTTATTTGGAAAGTTGCATACCTCGCCTGTTTAAAGAAATCATTGTAAGATCTAAAAATATTGAAAACTTTTTTTTTAAATTAATATTGTTGTAAATGGAACGTAACGGACATATCGTTTCTCGTCGTCCCTTTTTTAACTAGAATAGTCATTTGTGAAGATAAATGGATACAATATGATAACCATAAAAGTCCTCACAGTAATTGGGCAATGATGAGTCACCAGCGACCAGTAAAAAAATCTGATGATGAGCGTTTGGTGGTCTATAGTGCAGGTGTGATCTGCTATCATTTCATGAAACCTGGCTCCCAGCAGAAATATACTGCAACCAACTGAATTAAATAATGCAAAAACTGCTTAAATTGGTCAACAGATCGACTTATATCTTATTGCATGATAACACTGAATCACACACTATCCAAATGCCTATAGCAGAATTACAGAAATGGGAATTGGAACTTCTTTATCTTCCTCCATACTCACCAAACCTAGCGTCATTGACTATCACTTTTTCCGCAATTTCG
This sequence comes from Caerostris darwini, assembly GCA_021605075.1. Classification (NCBI taxonomy): domain Eukaryota; kingdom Metazoa; phylum Arthropoda; class Arachnida; order Araneae; family Araneidae; genus Caerostris; species Caerostris darwini. The sequence goes on along the minus strand of BPLQ01012116.1, from coordinate 200,853 downwards.
ACAAATTTTTAACAGGAAAACAGTTTGATTCCGACAATGCTGTAACACAACTGGCCTTCCAGGTATTTATTGACCTAGAGATTTATACTGATGGCGTGAACAACCTGTCGCTTAAATGGCAAAAGTATATAGGCAGTATGGATGAATACATTGATGAATAAATTAATTCCTTATATTTGTAAGTTAACAACCATTGTTGTCTTTCTTTCTACAACTTCCATCCGTGACTATCAGATACGATAAATTATAGACATCCATCATTTTGTTCTATTTTTTAATATCTTCACTAATCAGCAATTTAATAAGAACTGGTGTCAAGCATGCCATTTTCATTTAATTTGAAAATAAAAGGATAAAGAATATATTTAAAATTTCTTGAGTTATTACTTATGTTCAACTACAAAGTTAACATAAAAATTTTTAACAAATATACATAAAAATGTACAAAAAAAAATTGACAATGAAATTTTCCTGTCCAAATTTTTTTTCAATAAAGTATAAATTGATAAAAGTCCCAAAGGATAAATAGTGATATAGTTAAAGAAAAAAATAATTTATTTCTTTTGCAAAAATTAAATTTTAATACCACAAAACATATGCTTAACAATTTGATAAAGTTTAAGATCAAGTTACCAATACATTTTTTCGTTTATCTCATTTATTGAAATAATATTTTTTTAAAAAAACACAAACATAAAAACCATAATTAAGTCTGGAAATATTAAAATATTACTTTTATAAGACTTAATAAATTTAAACTTTATGTACAAAAAAGCACCATTAAAAAATTGGGGGAAATTTGGTTTTTAATTCCATTGATGTTATAACAAACCTTCTTAAAAACAATGAAATATAGCCATGAAAAAACATATTTAATTTTATTATTGTATGTATTGTTCAACTGTTTAAGATTTATCTGTCCTCTATGGCATTAAATTTTTTTCTTTCAAGGTTTAAGTGATTTTTTTATGTCAATTAGGGAGTTATAAAAAATTCAGCTTATTTTAATTCTTGATCAAAAGATCATTATTTTCACTAAAAAATAATTATATAATTTCCAATGAAAGGAAATATTTTTATTTAACAAATAATACTGAACATCATCCTTTATTTTCTCAAAATAAGGGAATATTAAACCAAAAAAAAAAAAAAAAAAAAATATGAATACCCTTTAAAATTCTTTAATTATGATAAACAAAAAAAATCCATAATTTTATTTTTTGTACACAGTTTTTTTTATAAATTTTAATTAAAAGGTTTACTAAACAGTTTATTTTTATGATCGAACTTTTTGGGCAATTTTATAAAAAGCATGAAAAAACTACATTTTTTATTGAGTCACTTAAGCAAAATTGTTTTTAATCATCTAGAATATTCCTTAACTACAGAAAGTTAAAAGAAAAAAAAATATTTTTTAATTACTCAATTAACTTATAAACAAGGATTTTTAGTGCAGAAAAAATATATATTCCTTAAATCAAATTGATTAATTATTAAAATGTGTTTAATAATTGATTATTAATTTTTTTTTTAGCTTTCACTCTGCTGATATTGAAATAGAACAGATTTTGGTTGCAAGAAATATGCTTAGTAACAAATTAATTTTATTTAAAAATAAGAAATATAAAAAATATTTAAAAATTAGAAATATAAAAAATATTTAAAAATATTGATCAACAAAAATATTCTCAATATATTCTATGCAAGTAAACATTGCCAAATTTTTATGGAGTAATTAAAGGGGTCAAATACCAACACAGAATTCTTATATATAAAATTATACATATGCACCTATTATAGGTGTTTTCTCCATAATTATAAAATAAGAAATCCAACGGTAAATAATTATCTTTGGAATTATTATTATCTACATCAGTATTGATTACAATGGGCAACAACTCATTAATATCTATGAAACCATAATGCAACGCCATAAAAATATCAAATACATTACACTTTTGATCCAATTATTTTAAATGTTTCACTAATGATTAAAAAGACACAATTTTTTTTAAATAATACAACCTCTTTGGAAAGTTACAGATTAAGCTAACATAATTTAACTATTTCTCGATAGATTTTTGTCTTCAGCATTAATTAAAATGGACAACAACTCATTAATGTCTACGAAATCATAATACAACATCATAGAAATTACTATTGTAATGAACTTTTGCTTCCAATTGTTTTAAACGTTTCAATAATGCTTAAAATAATACAATTTTTTTATAAATAATATAACATCTTTGAACAATTATAGATTAAGCTAAAATAATTTATCTAAATTTATTGATAGATTGCATATATCAAGGAAAAAACGCAATTTATAATTTTTTATTCAATGTTTCAGTTTATTTCCTATAAGAAAAATACGAAACTAATCAGTTGGACATTGTGCTAGTACGAAATATGTTAGAGAGGCCATCACTTCGTAGCTAGAATTTGTCTATGGACTTGAATTACATAACTTACAATGTTTTATGAATATTATAAAACTGTGATAGAAAACATTTAGCACATTCAATGACCAGTGGTGAACTTTAAAAAAAAAAATAATAATAATAATTGAATTTTTTTCGAAATATCCTTCAATGGGATTTTAAATATACCATTGTATCTAAAATTAAGTATTGTAGCCCTGCTTCCTTCCTCCGAGCTCCATTTTTGGCTTTCAGGAGAAATGGTTAGTCGGCCTCCAGACTCTCACCCGAGAGGAAGTGCTGAGCAACCACGCGCTTCTATTGAGAATCGTTTAGTTCACAGTCTCTCCAAGAGGAAGCTCTCCCCTCTCCAAGATATATTCACTCCAAGAGGAAATATATTTAATTCAACCCTGCGTATTAGTTGGAATACAGACTCTCACCGGAGGAATTATATTTCGAGCATCCTGCACGTGTCGTATTTTTTTTGGCTTAGAAATAGAATCCATCCACGAATCTATAATTACACACCTTTAAATGTGTTAAATATTGTCTGTGACTAATTGTATGTGTGTGGTGTTTATACGTGTGCAAATAAAGCTGTGAGTTCTCCAACCTGTGCCTCAAGTTTCTCAACCCCAACCACGCCCAGTTACAATCTGGTTGCCCAACTTGCGCGCTGAAATATACAAACAAAGAACTGTAAGATCTTGAATTATAATTTGATTTTTGTAAATAAAATATGTGCACGTATGCTTCCTACTAGGAAAAGACTAACAGTAAAATTAAATAAAAAAGGTCAGTTAATGCGTTATATAATGAGCACTAAGTGGCAAAGCATAATGCAATTCCTTGTGGAGTTTTTTTTCCCTTCAAGAATTAGATAACTAAATATCCATAATTGGTAACGAGTGTGGACGTTCCAGTTCGTTATAGATTGCAACCAATAGATCCTTATATCGTAAATGCGGTTTTGGAACACAGAGTGTGACATCTAATTCTCTTCTTCTTAAATAAATAAATAAATAAATTTTGGTGGTTTCATGAAATGGATTGACATCAAGCAATAATTATTTCTAGAACATTCTAAACATGATTTATTGGAATTGTTCTTAAGAGTTTCCTTAACTACGTCGTACGAAGAATCACTTCCTACAGAAGATTATAGAAAAATGGAACTATTTATGGCATCATGCTATTGTTCAGTTTTATTTGGCAACCAACACCACAGGATTGTATCTAGCCATGAGACGTTTTTTTTTACAGTTTTGGAAAAGTGAAATTGAGCAGTCGCAATTTTGAACAAATATTTCTAAAGTGGGCATCTGGATTGTTCGCTCTCTCTTTCTTTCATTCTCACAGCCAATAGAAGGATATTTTAGCCTATAAATTTATCCTACGCTTCCATGGAAAAGAAATGAGAACATTCGATTCAATATCATTTGCCGAACCAAATTCTCTTGTCTATAAAATACAACGTGAGAATACAACAATCTCGTGGCATGGTGGTCAAAAGTATGAGTTCTGCCTACCTGACTTTCTGACATTTTTTTTTCCATTTTGATTTCTTGCATTGTACTCAGTAAAGGAACACAGCAAAAACACTTTACTTTAAATACTTTCTTCTTGCATTTTTACATTTTGAAATTCCTTGTAAAATATAAATTTTTCATCGTTTATATATTTTTTTTCCCATATGCAAGTATTTTTGAAGAAATATTCATTATTATAACAGTCTCAATAAAACACTTACAGTATATATCTAAATATACGATAAATATTTACTATACTATTGAATTTAATATATGATTTCATTTTCCATATATTCCGTGTTTCTTACCATTCTCGATGTATAAGCTGAGAATGCGTTTTTTCTTCAAAACAATTTACACAGAGTGTAAGACCTGTAAACAGGAATAAATGAAAAAAAAAATGTCTTACCGTCATGTCATAAGGACGAAAATGTTGCCAAGCAAGTAAAATGTGTGGATATTTTCCAATCAAACCATTGTAAAAATCATAAGAAATTCTAAAACGAAAGCATTGAAAATGTTGGTGACATGCATCGCAATAAGGGAAAGTATTTTGATATTTTTTCATTTAACCAGGCGCAAATTTCATCAATAGATTTTTCGTTTTACGACGATGCAGCAAAATAGCATTACAAACTATTTTGAAAATAAAATAAATCTTTTTTTTTTTTTTATAAAAAGAAACAACACATTTCACTTAAAACTATTTCACAAATTTAAAAAAATGTAATCTAAAAAAATTATAATGTGTTATATATGTCATTCAATATGTGGCGTATTATCGCCTGCTGTTGGCTATGGAAATGTACCTTCGTTTCTTATAAGTTTTGGAAGATCCGTGTTTAAACCGACTCCCATAATTTAGCTTTGGAAAAGATATTTTCTCAGCTTTTACACGGAAATATGCAGTAATCACATTTAACCAGAAGAGGAAATCTATTTTTAAGAAATACAGAATAATCTATCTGAAAAACAAATTAAATTAGAAATTTCGTTGAAATGATTTACTTTGGAAAAATTGCAAAAATGGCAAATTAAAGATACTATAAGGAAAACACAATGATGAACATATGTCTTCAACGACTGAAGAAGAACGTGAACATTTTTTTTTTATAATTTTAAATAAAGTTTAATTCTCGTTCAATGTACTTACAACTCTGTGTTGATTCAAACATTTGACATCCATAATGGTTTCTAGAAGATGTAAAGCTTAATTGATTTATTATTATCATTAATACTTTTGATCAATTGTTTCTAACAACAAACTGGATTTTTTTTCCAATACCAACTTGGTTTTTGTAGTAGTATTTAAATTTGCAATACCTCATAATCAAAAAATGAAATGCAATCCAATGTATTCATGTTGATCATCCATTCAACAACTAATTTCAAAAATATAAGTTGTATTCAATTGCCCTGCAATTTCAAAAATAAATTTTAATTTCCGTTAGTTTTGGACTCAATTCCCAATCCCTTTGTGTGCAGTAAAAAAAGGTCATTAATTCTGTATTACTTATTATAATCAGACTAATTAAAGAAATTAAATAAAAAAAACTGTAAAGTGTAAAACTAGCCCTATATACTTCTTTAATCACCAGGCCACGAAATCGTGGAATAAAGCAGCTTTATTAATATAATATTGTCTAAAATGTTCGAACTTAATTTTCTAGAATATTATTCTGAAGAAGGTAACTACACCATTTAGGGGAATCAGTGCTATTTACAGTTAATATCTCAGCAATGGTTTACATGCAATATAAATTTCAATTAAATCGGTTTGAGATAGTTCTTGAGCTCTCCTTGCAACTAGTTTGTTGATTTATTTATAAGAAGTACAAGCACGGTACTCTCTTCGGAACTGATCATTGAAAATAATACGGTATTTATCTTGCTATGTACAAGAATAATTTAAGATACATATAGCAATCTTTTACGCCCTATGACGTAATGACATAGGGTAATAGGCTGTCTCTTCTTGAGGTTTTTATGCAATTTTCAAAGAAATCTCTTCTCTAAAAACAGCAACTAAACCACGAGGGAATGCTGAGAAGTTATTTATCTATGTTTAATTAATGCCAAGTATTCAATATCTGTAGGTCTTGAAAATTTTGCCGGGTTCTGTTGTTGACAGTACCAATATTTTGAATTGGAGTCATAACCTGGATACCATAACTTTATTCATTCATAGTTGTCAAGAGGTATCAGGTTAAAACAGACCCGATTCATGTCTGTGGATATGATTCGATTTCTGATTCAACTTCATATCAAACACATAATCTAACCAAAACTAAGAATTTATTTTATCTAAAATCAACTAATATTTCCCTGCAATCACACTGTTTAAACGAACTTTTAAGTATTTTTTTCAAGACGAGTTTCGCCTATTCTAATTATTCTTTCAAAAGAAAAAGAAACTCTGTTCAACAGCCACTTACAGCATACATTACATTCATTGTGCACCAAATTATTAGTATAACAGTTAAATATTCATAATATCTTTTTTAAGTTAATGTTAAGAATGTGCTTAAATTTTAATTTTGATCACCATACATTATACGAATTTGAGTGGGATTTAAATGAATCGTTTAGTTCTTACTTGCCTTACGTATTGCTAAACTTTTATTTAAAAGTTATATCAGACTGTTTCTGCACCTAATTGCTTTTTTTTTCATTTTAATTCCTTACCTTTCTATTATCTGTATTATTAAATCCTTTAATGAGAACAACATTTTCGGGAGAACGACATTTATGTGTGTCTGCACTATTTCGCTATTTCTTGGGTGATCACCACTAAGCCTTCTAGGAAGTAGAAGAGAAAAAAATCCAAAAAAACCCGGCTCTCGGTAATCCTAATCGATATGAGACACAATCTTTATATATGTGACCTTTTCATTTTCCAGTGCAGTGATTGTAATCCGCAATACAATAAAGAGTCAAACTTGGATATGAGCTTGCTAATTAAGCACTCTAATATTTTCAAATAAAGCACTTTATTATTTTTGTATCCCATTAACATTTAATAATGCATAAAAATGTACATATTTCTGTCCATATTTTATTAAAAGTTTCATTATATACATTACAATGCTGAAAATAATCCAATTTTCGAAACCCTGGCAATATTAGCAAGAAATAAAGAATTTTCATTATCTCCTCTAATATATATTTTTTATAATGCAATAGTTTGCAAAAGCTCTTAGTTATAAAAATTTCATCCAATCAAAGATAGGTATATTTCTTAAGGATGAGCCCTTTCAATTTTTATAAAATACAATGGTATGTTAATTTGACTATTATTTCTTTAAAAAATAATCGATCTTGTACAGCTCATTTATTGTAATTATATTATTTATTACCTTTATAAACTGAAAATAATATTCTGTTTGGAAAGAAAATTGCTAGTTAGACAAAAGTTCGAACACAAGGACACTAAAGATTGTTAATTTGATATGTTTTAAATAAAGTGAATTATCATTGTAACGTATCGGCCTATACTAGATTTATAATATCTTCAAGAAGAGGGACACTTTTAGGATCATGGGAACTCTTTAATTTTTAATTAAAGCTCTCTGTATATATATATATATACAAATACAGAACTCTTGATTATTATAATTTATTATTTACAAAAAATGAAAATTAAAGATTTAAAATGATTCATAAATGCACGATTAAATCACAAGTACAGTTAATTTCAAGGTCAGAGATTTTCAGAGTTCTCGAGTCTATGTAGAATCTAAATTACGTGGTCTGCAGCAGACCTTAGTTGTCACACTGCATGATACACGAAACCACAAGGGGCTCACTTTGGAAACAGATGGAATCTCCAGCCTATTCAGTCACTACACCAGAAATTCCCCTTTTGAGACAATCCGTCAAAAGAGGGAGACAGCTTCCTTCACTTCTCATTGAGTAGACATTTCTCAGTTCGTGGTCTATCACCAATCATGACGGAACAACTTATGGTATAGTTCATATTAAATCTGTAGTTGTTTTGAACCTTGAAGGTTGCACAGACATTCTTTAATTTCTTGAATCTCATTATACATAATACTGAATATATGCTACCAGATTTTAGTGTTATGTTGTTCTTATTAGTACAAAACATTAATTGCCTGTAATATAACTACTCACAATACTGCTTGTCTGCTGTCAAATTCGAATGACGGGTTGTTATTATTTACTTGCTAAATAGCATACATTCCTCTCTCAAGGGAAGAATCATGATGGCCAATTGTCTAGCGCTCTGGCCTGGGCCTCTGGTATACCAGATGCTTTAAGTCCGAATCCTGGCGGTGGGATGGATATTTGTTAGGGGTTCGAACCCACGTTAAACTGTATGTCTCTGGTCTATTTAGCCTAAAGGGTTCACAAGTTGACCATCGAGTGACAAAAAAAACCAAATCTCTCATAGGAATGAAATGACAAAACTCTTCCCGTGAATAAAATATGCTACATCATATAAAAAGATTGATATTTTAATATTGACATATATATATATTAAACAAATGTAATATTAATATATTAATATATGCAACATTAATATATTACTTATATATTGATATTACATAGAAAAAACTACATATAATAAAAACCTGTATATAAGTTTTCTTTTTGTGTGTGTTGTATTGTAATAATGATCGGAAAAAAGATTTAAAAAAAACCTGTTTAATATGAGCAAATCTTTTTAATGCTTAATTTACTCAAAGCACAGGAATAACGTACTCATTCCAAAACATCACATTTCTAAACGGATACACATGTGATACTGCAATATCGGCTTTACAGTAAAAAATTCCGCCTTTTCATATCCGCAGTAAATGGTCGTGATTCCGAACTAAAAGTCCCTAAGCTCATTTCGCAAATGACCATTTCCTATTACTTGAAACGTAAAAAGGAAAAAAGAGAATTTCCTCCCCTTATCCGTCCAAAATTCGATACAGCCTAGTAAATACTTACGCCATTAAGCTGTTATAGGGGTTCTATTTATTTTAACAGACGCGCTAAAGTTGGAACAGTTTTCAGTTACCTCGGACGGAGTTGGGCACAAATTGGAAAGAAGGGTCAAACGAGGTAGCTTCTTTTTATTATTATTATTATTGACCCAAAGAAAAGGGTGGCTCCGTTCCCTTCCTTTGAAGGAAATTATAGCTTTGTTTACTTTTTTCCTTTTATTTTGTTACTTACTACTTACTATCTTGTGTGGGTTGCTTCGGTTCTATGTGTTGGATGTACCAACAAGGAGGAAAGTATGGATTTTGGTGTTGTTGGCAATTTGTTAAATCGTTGGTGAAAGCGCAGATTGGAAAGAAAAAGAAAGAATTTAATGTTAGATTTTAATTAATTATCTTCTCCCTGCCGTGTTTTTTTGCTGTTTTAAATTGATTTATATTTTTCATTAATTCTTGTTATGCAATGGCTTTCTGTTCTTATTTCAAACTCTTGACATTAAGTTGGATTGTGTATGATACTGTAGATGGCTTGTTTTGCGTTTGATAAGAAGTTTCTTTCTATTGCCTATCATTAGGTTTTCCAATGTACTATAAAGTATTCACCTTAGTTTTTTTCAGGAAGATTTAAAATCGCAAGTTAAAGGAAATATGTATAAAAACAAAAATATTTGGATGTTTGAATTTAATTAAAAAACTGTTACTCTGCTCTAAAGTTTTATAAATAATTTTTTTTTTCTTTCACCTCATCACCTCTTTTTTTTCTTTCACCTCATCACCTCTTTTTTTTCTTTCACATCCCTTGACTTATTATATTTGTGCTGTTAATTTTTTTTTTTTTTTTTTTTTTTTTTTTTTTTTTAAGAATCGTGTCCTTTACAACTTTTTTTTATTTGCTGATACATAATCTTTTTTAAAATTGTTTGCATCATTAACAAATATTATTTGCATAAAATAAAATATTATGGATCTACTTATTATCGTTGTGGATTTTCTTATTATTAGCATGATAAATATTTTTATCGATTGTTTAAAAATGTATTATTCTAATGCTTTCAAAAATATAATGTGAAATTAAAGAATAGACTTGAATTATCAGATTGAATTTGAGACATAGAATTTCCTTTTGAGGAAAACTATCGAACCTATATACTACTACTAATAATAATAATTACTACTAATGTGCCCAAATAGTAAGATCAATTTTCAATTTAGAATTCCCGGGCTTATGGAATTTCAAATTTTTTTTCTTCTTTAGGTTGCTGGTACTGTCCTTGGCATCTGTGTGTCAACGTATATAAGAAAATTTTACGTTTTTACGTTTTAATGAATAGATATTTCCTCTCCTAAAAAAAACCAACTTGTATGAATTAATAACTAATGAATATCTTGAAATCTCGCAGTATTTCATATATGGCATTAAAAATAAATGCTGTTGTTGTATTAATCTTTAAAAAAAGCAATATTTATATTATGTCTTATTGTCAAAAATAATGTCTTGTCCATGTCCTAAAATGCTTACTCCTGAAATGCGTATAATTATTCAGCATCCATGATTAAATTCAATATTAATTTCAATCTAGACATATCCAAGAGTTTTATAGGTCATATAATATTATAAATCACTTTATACGTTATTGGATATCACATGAACTGAGATGTAAGGCGAATGAATCGACAGCTTTAATCTAGATAGTTGTTTAAGATGTTGAAGATAATTTTTTTGGTTAAATATTAAGCCACTCTTATTTATTAAAATTAATAAAAAATATAATAATATCTTTATCATTTTATTAATTTTTATCCTCTATTAAGCAATTTGTCTTAACTTTTTTTATTTTATTTTGATTCTACTATTAGATCCTTCTCCAGTAAACTTCGTAACTGAAAAATATTTCCTTTCAAATCACTCATAAAATTTTTAATTGTATATCGGGTAGAAAATACACATATGAATATAAAAACATGCTTCCAATTCAAAAGACATTTTATGTTCCTCGAGAATCATCTTTCCATTGCTTTACTCATTTAGAAATATTTTATATATTTATAATATGCCTGAATGCTATTTTAAAGAATACAGTTTCCTTTTTTCAAATTATTCATGCTTTATGTAAAGAGCATATCTGTTGACTAATCTTAGTTAAATAAACATGTAATTAAACACAAAATCTTTACGTTTATTGATTATTTTTCCTTTTTTCAGTATTTGATGGATTTATAACGTAATATTTCTAAATTTATAGTCAATTTCATCCAATCGCTGCGAAACTGTTATCCCAGATATTGGAACATCCATAGATCCACATTCCAAAGAAGAAGAGTAATTGATTGTGATTCCGCCACTGATTTCCTTCATATTCGTAGATCCGTGAGTTCTGTTCTAAATTTAAATGGGTCTGAACGTTCGAAACAATACACATTCACGTTCATCCAAATACTGTGCTCAATGGATGTATCTACTTGTATTTCTGTTGCGATACAATGGTTAGATAACAAGCCTTAGTAAAATTGTCCGCTTACCGGAACATGACAGGAAGGTTTGCATCAATTACTTATACAATTAAAATAGCAGCATTGATTACCTATCTGTAAAATTAGCACTGATTAACTATCTGTAAAGCCAGTAAAAGATGTTTATGTGCCCGTAATAGTTGCACTGAAGTACACTATACAGATTATCTGCTGCAAAAGGGTACTATATTATCAGAGACAGCCTACTAAAACTCAAATATCAATCATTTAACATTTTAGAAGAAAATAATCATTGGAATTATAAAGGCTGAGTGGTCAACTCAGTATGATACCTGCGACCTCGGCCATTCTGACAATATTGGAAATACACGTTTTACACCAGAGGATCAAACTAAGTTTAACATGCACAAGTTGCCATGTTTATATCGTCGATGATGATCAATAAAAGGGAGAGATCCTGCAAGCCGGCAAATAAGAGCACAACTAACAACATCATTGCCTGAAGTCCACACGAGTTGTACTGCCTCATTCGTCTGACCTTACCATTACGTGGCTCCTGGTTGACGATTATTCGCTATCGTGGCACCCATTACGTATACTATTCGTGCGATCTACCCACATTTACTTCAGTTTAGAGTAGTGTGTCACTTGGTGGGATTGAACAGAATTGGAGTGAGAAAAGTGACAGTGATGAAATCTTCACATAGAATCTTCAATAACAAAGATTATGGATTACATATGGGTGAGATTCTGGATTACATTTAAGTCTTGGTGACACCCATGTACAGGTAGCGACCCACTTTGCCAAAAATTCGGTGCTATCTGCCATTTAGACTCTTTGTGCCCCCGCCTGAATTTTTGGGGCTCCAATTCCTCCAATAGTCGCTTCCGTATAGTAATGATCCGCATCGGAACTTTATGTTTACTACATCATAAAGACACATTTGCTTCCTCTCATGACAACCCTATCATAAATCCTTTTCCAGCAAGATAATGTTCAAAGTATCGTAGACTGCATTCTCAACAAAGACATTTTCTTCCAGGCTCACACGATCCTCAGATTTGTCAATCACTGAAAATTTATTGAATGACTTGATTCAACAAGTTAGGCACCGTAGCAGTTTGGTAACGAACTAGACGAACGCTTTCAGCCATTGTTATATTACTTGTCGCATATCAAGCAACCTTTAAGAAATCAATTCCTGCCCATTTAGCAAATAGTCCCAATGAGATCATAGACTTGTCATTTCTTTATGTCTTCTTCAATAAATCATTCGTTTACTCTCTTTATTGATCACTTATTTATACCAACGTTAAAAACATGAATGTAGAATTTCAATTGGTTCTGTCAATTCCTTATTAGGACATAATTTTTTAACAATAAATGTATAAATGTTGAACATTTTACACGTGTAATATAGAAAGATTGAGTAGACTAAATAATAATTTCAGAGCATTTAAACCTAACATGGATCAATAAAAATATATTTAATACTTTTATATATAATGTTTAACAAAAAAAAACGACAAATATTAACACTTAATTCTAAATGTCAGACATCCAAAAACATGGTGCACAACAGTATCTTTTGAATGTAATGGCTTATATAACGCTTAAAAAAGATAGGTGTTTCCAAATAACAAGCTTCCTTTGATTAAATAAAAGCGAAGTTTCTGTAGGATTTACCTTTTCGTAATTTATTTAGATAGAAGGAAAAAGTCATAGTAGCTTCTAAATATTTAATCAAATACACTAAGATAACAAAAGCAAAGAGGAGAGCCAAAAAAAAAATCACAAAAATAATGCATAAGATGCCCCTTTTCTGTTTTGATATTTTCTTATGTTTCTTTTAGCATTTTATAGTAAACGAATTCTAATTGCCTTTTAACTAGATAAAATTTATAAACTATACGTAAATAATTTTTTTAATTTTTAGGCATGTTATTTATATCTTTCATGCAATCCTATTCTCTTTTAAAATATATGGAAAATAACTTTAATGCGTATCCTATGTTTATTATTTCTAATAAAACTTAGTGATAAGTATAATTTTATGAATTGTGATTATATTTTTTGAACGTAAAATATTTATATCATTAAAAACTTTGCTATTGTATATATTCATCTTCATCTTCTATTGCAAACGTGTCATCATATGTGATTTCAAATAATCATATACAAGAAAGTCATTGTTTTTTTTTTTTACGAAATTTCTCCAATTTTCATGTAGCTGTACGCATAACTATGAATATAATTTTTTTTCTCCATTTGTGAATCAACAAAATTTTTATTATACAAATGGTTGGACATCGTAAAATAATGAGAAGTATTATTGTCTAAAACTGTACACAAAAACTGTACACTGTACTAAAACTGTACAAATATTTATAACTCCCTTTACAAAATAGAAAAATTCTTCATATAGAATTATTATTTAAAACTACACTTACAAATTCATAAAAAATAATAAATTAAGAAGTTGAATGTAATAAAAATATGGTTTCATAAATATTTCATATGCCACTGTAAGAAAAACAATCACCTTCATCAACCTCTGCCACTCTTATAACATTTTAAAAATTAAAATTATCCCTAGACAAAACAAGTCTTTGAATGAAAAATATTGTTGAAATAAACGGAGAAAGTTTTTTCTTAAGAGCAGCGTTTAAATTTATATTCTTTTAAGAACGATAGCCTCTTATATTCAACATCTTCAAAGTTTTCGCTTCAATGCCATTAATAAATTGAAAAAAAAAAAAAAAAAAAAAAAAAGATGAAATAATACTTTTAAATCCTGACATCAGAGAACTTGTTTCAGCTTATATGGTCCCGTAAGGAAACCAGACACATGTTCAAGTGCTTAAGCGAGTCGTTTCCATGGCAACCAGAAGCCGAGGATGGAGTAATCCGGAAAAGTTAGGTTCCCTGCATTGTTGGCCATTAAACACAAAATGGACTCCAGATTCTGCTAGAAAGAGATAAAAATTTAATACAAATTCTAATTAGGCAACTCCGCGATTCTATCTAGGGGTGTTTTTTTTTTTTTTTTCTTAACGAGTTTTTCAAGAGGGGAGAGCTCTTTGTTTAATTTTTTAACATAATGGTGCCCTGACAATTTCACTACTGCGTATTTTTTTTCCGCCTTGTAATCCTTTGTGATGTAAGTTACATTGCAGGGAGGGTTTAAAATGATACGTCTGGTTTTCTTCGCATTGTTTCAGTAATTAGTGTAAGCGACGCATATTTAAGGCTCTCGCTCCTTGGAACGTATTTTGCAGCAGACGCATAAATAAAATATAAAGGTAGAAAAAGAAACGAGAACTGCAATTAAACTGGAAACCTTTTTTTTAAACTAATAAAGACCACCTGTTGCCACTAGACATAATGAATGAAAGAAGTCATTAAGTCAATTACTAACGACAAAATCTGTCATAAATTAAGTTTTTGTTCGGTTTTATGCAATTTATTAAACTTTATTTGCATCATTTAGACATTATTTTACCTTTTTAATTTTCTTCTTTTTCTCATTCTATTGTTGTGAATAGTTATAGGGATATATTTTCACGAAATGAAACAATTAGATGTGCCATCTACGTAAGTACATGGCTTAAGGATTTAATTAAATTGTAAAAAAAGTTTCAAGTTATCCTTTTTAAAGTTAATAAAACATTAATGAATTTGAGAGCATATATAAAAGTTTATTGTTTTAAGCAATTTATTGCCACTAAATTTCATTTAAACTTAATTGAATTTGTACTTCAAGATTTATACATTGATTTGTGACTTTTTTACTTTTAACATGATTTGAAAATCATAAAAAATTGTTTATTGAATTTTTTACATACAAAAACTATCTATCATTTATTAATTTTTTTTGCTCGTTTTGAGGAAAGCATAATTTATTAATGTTTCATGAATCTGTCTTCTGTTATTACCATTAAATGTAAAGATACATAAACATCTCGCAAACTTTTTCATTCCACAATATAGGGAATTATATTACCGATATTAAAAACACATTTTTAACGATATTGTAATTTGGCAAAAGAATTTCAAATGTTTTTTTAATTATCGTGCTAATTTAACAGATGAAGAATTCATTGTTTAAAAATGTTTCGAATTATCTACATTTTTTAAAGTTAATAAAAAACTAAAGAATTTGAAAGTGTATATAAAAGTTTATTATTTTGAAACGTTTCATTCTCATTAAATTTCAGTTAAAATTAATCGAATTTTTGATAATGATACACATTGATATGTGATTTTTTTGGGGTACATCATAATTTGAAAATCATAAAAAATTGTTTTATTGAATTTTCTACATACAAAAGCTGTCTGTCAATTATTATTATTATTATTTATTTATTTTTTTTTTTTTGCTTTTTTTGAGAAATATATCATTAACTTATTAAAGTTTTAGATTCTTAAAGTTAATATTCTCTTAGTCATTAAAATGAAGTTAGATAAATATCTCACAAAAATTTCCATTACACAATATAGCGAATTAAATTACCAATATTGAAAAACACATTATTTGGCAAAACAATTCCAAACGTTTCATAAATTAGAGTCTATTTTACAAATGAATAATTCATGGTTTGCTATTTCATATTTTTCCAAAGTTTAATGAAAGAATAAATGATATTTATTTTAAGTACACAAACTAGGTTGTTAACTTTTTCGAATAAATATTTTTAACTTCCATGTTTAATGGACAAACCCATAATCTTCAAGAACTGTTGCAATAAATACTGAACTGTAACACCCTGAACTAATTAGCTAGCTCTTCTTTCTCATTAGTGTTTGTATATTTTTAAGATACATATCGTAAGTCTCTTTTGAGCTTCATTCAAAGTTGATAGCAAATATGATGTCTTTTAAAATCACTATGAATAAGTTTTCGATGAAGGCGTAATTACTCATGTAAAATAGTTTTTTTTATATAATTTATAACGCGTTTTTTCAAATTTCTCCGACAATGGTTTTAGGCTTTATATATACAAACAAAATATGAAGATTCCAAAGCCAATTCCTTTCAGCAATGGTTCCCAATTCCTTTTATCAATGATTAATAAGGAATTATAAAAGAAAAATAATAATTTTAGATGGAATTCGTCTTTTTACATCAAGCACAATTCAAAATATTCATTAATATGTTTTCTTTGTCTGTCTTTGCGATTTCTTCTATTTACAAAACCTATGCAGGTTAATTAAATATAAGCCTCCCAAAGTCCTGACAGTTTATTTGTCTAAGCCTTGTTGTAAAAACATATTTACTTTTTTTTGACAAATAAACATATGCTTCATCCCAAAATGTTATCAATTATAATTAAATAATAATTTAATTATAATTGATAATAATAATAATTTAAGAATTAAAATTTAATACTTAATTACAAAATTTAAATTGTTATACTGCCTATTTTATATCATGGCAATTCTTAAAAAAATATTTAAAAAAATAAACATAAAAAAAAAATTAATCAAAACAGATTGTTTTTCATTAGAGCTAATTTTACTTGTTCCTTCAACATTAGGTGCATTAATATTTATTGCATATTAAATTTTTTATTCATTGATAGTGCCCTTTTCTTATTTGTAAACCTCTTATAAATTTCCAAAGCATTATTTTTATTTTGTTTAATCTAAGTTCATTAAGGATTATTAAAAGAAAATATGCACCGATTATTATCCACGTTTCACATTTCAAAAGCAATAAGTAAAAAAAAAAGGTTATTTTCAAAGGTTTCATTTTGAAAGGTTTCACACGTTTTTCTCCTTAGTTGATTTAAATAAAAGTTTTCATGTTCTCACATTAAAAATAGCCTCATACAAATAAGAATTTTCTATAGCGATTTAAAAGAATATAAAAAAATTCAGTAATAGTTATCCAAAGAGTTCTGAAAGCAAAATTAATTCTTTTCTTTGTCTTCTCGTAAATTAATATTTTTTTTCTAATAAAAGTGCATAAAATTAATTCACTTTAATGAATTCATAACAAAATACATATTTCTTTTCTTAAAATGATAAACAGCGGTTTACTAAGCACAACATATGCGTTTTTATTCATTTCCTATTGAACCATGCAAATAAAGGTATTTAATTTTTAAAGTTTCTACGCAAAATAAACAACTGTTTTTGTGATATAAAGAGTTGAATTCTCTTTGAAAAAATTTATGTAGTGTATAATAAAACAAATTTTTAAAAACAATGGCAAAGTTGAAAATAATGATTGGTTTCAATTGGATTTTATTTAAAATTAAAGCAGAAATTAAATTCATTGAAATCTTAACAATCAATAAAGAAATTCTTAACAATTAATAAAGAAGAAGAATATTATAAATAGGAAAATAAAGAATTTAACGTATTACTTAACAATTTAAATTTATTTATTATTCTAGATACTTCTTAAATTTGTTATAATAGATGGTAAAATATATGAAAGCTTCGTTTATCGTCATAAAATTAATTTTAGAATCTTTATAGCAAAGTCAATAGAAAATGTTATCTTGCGATAACTAATTGTTTCAAGCATTAATTTTCAACATATTTATTAAGTAATTGATTTCTATTCAATGTTTGAGAAAACTGATATGCATTTTAGTGTATCTAGGTACCAATAACAGTATTACGAAAGTAAAAAAATATCTATGCAAAAAATATATCAACAGGACCATTTTGCTAAATATAATAAAATATAGTATATTTCCAGTTAACATTCAGAAAATTTTTAAACTATTAAACAGAAGAGGAAAGGATCTTCGTTACACAATTGATATAACGTAGTTAATCGAAAGGGAATCGTTCAATTCAAACGTTAATTCTCAATTTATTTATTAAGGAATTGATTGTTATTCAATAACTGAGAAAGTTAATATGCACTATAGTGTATCTGTGTATTAACAATAATAGTTAGAAAACAAAAATATATCTATAAGAAATATAGTAACAAAACTATTTACCCAAGTTTAAAGTTCCCATTTAGAAAAATGTTAAGCTACTGAACAGAAGAACACAGTATCTCCGCTACACAATTGATACAACGTAGTTAGTTGAAAATGATAAAAAATAAGTACGTAAAAAATTATTATTTTTATTTATATAATATATTAGCTTAAATAGTTGAAAACATATAGGCTTATAATTTCTTAAAACTATATTTTAAAATATAATTTCTTATAGAATTTAATATCTAAAATTAACTTTAACTATTTTCTTTTTATTCCTTAAAAATAAAACATTTCTGCAGCTAATTTGTTTAAATAAAAATAGATTGAAATTTTTCTTAATCCTATTTTAAACTTGTGTAAAATTCCTTGTTGATGAATATTCGCAATCCCCGCGTGCACAGCAAATTTAGAATATATAATACTTAAGTTGTTTCTATTATATGTAGCTACTTAGCTGTTGTTCATTTGATATGCAACTTAGTCAACTCACATGAATATTTAATGAATTTTACTCATATTTTTGAAAGCTTTTATTGTGCTTTAAATCATATATGATTTAATTCCCTTTTTTATTTTGTCAATCTGCTGTATTGTTTTTTAACTTTTCTATCAACGTTTTGAAAGAACCTGTTTTTAAAGCTTTTATTGATTGTATGCTTTCGTTTAAACAAAAAACGAAAATTGGTACAGGCGGCAACAGTTTACGTTGCAAATGCAAATACATAGAATTTGGCACATAAATGTTGAAAATACATAAAATTAATTTATAAATTTTTGAATTTAATCGTAATTTATTTCCCAAATCCAAATTATCTGAATCTCTCTATATACTTTTTCCAATGAAGTTCGAAACGAGGACATCCAGTAGCAATTCCTCATTACAAAATAAATCATAATAAAAACAAAAAAATTTCAAGTAAGGAATTTGTTCATTATCATTTCAACTTTTGCAATTATAATTTTTGCACACTCATCAAGTTGATAAGCTAGCAAATGTTGTACAGTATACTCAATCAATGGAATAAATATGAATAAATCAATTTCTTCTTAGTGTTCACTGGATCATATAAAGTCTACAACCATCCAGTTCTGGTTATTCAAATAATTTATTATTAATGCTTTCAATTCTTTTTTTCAATATCCCTATGTAATTAGTAGAGATAATTATATTAGACTTGAAACAAAACTCTTTCAAATAAAATCTGACCTACTTTTATTTAATTCTCTTTTAAATGAAATATAATATTTTTAGAGCGTCCATTTTTTAAAACTTGAAAAAATGTTTTGATAATTCTTAGAAAAATGCAATTAAAAGAAATAATTAAAAATAATTTTAAAAGAATAAAGTTAAAAATTAAATGTCAAACAAAGCGTTTTTAAGACTTTGCACCAAATATAACCGAAATGAAGGCTAAATAAATTGTTTAGTGTAGAATTCTTTACTGTTAACAGCAAGGATAATAAAAGTAAAAAAAAAATAATAATTTTGTCATGATAAACCTTTTTATTATTTAATTAAGTATTTAAAGCTATCAAATTGTACTTTGTGTTTTAGTGCTTTTGTTGGATTACATATGTAATATCAGGTTAATTTATGTTGTAGAGCACATGAAATAAAATTAATTAATACTTTTTGACTTTTAATATTTAATCTTTTTAATCGTCATTGAAGAATAATAATTCAACTATTTAAGTTAATGAATATTAATTTAAAATAAGCCGTAGAGATAATGATGTTGGGAATAATACAAAAGCTTACTTTGCATTATTACAATAGTACTTTCAATAATAAAAAGTAACTATAATTCAAGAGAGCTAAGATTCTAATTCTCTAACAGCATGCGTTGAAGTCGCTGTTTTTTTTTTTTTTTTAAATTAAGTTTTTATTGTGATTGGGACATGTACTATTTTCTCTCACCTGTTACTGGTTACCTGAGCACCTGCTAACTCTAAATGATAGATTTCCAGGTTTTCTTTCATACCATTACATGCAAATATAAGGCTAATCGCTAAAAAAATTTCCCAATACACCATCAGCTCCTTTACTATTTTGGGGGTATGGAATACGAAATAAGGATGTAAAAAGTGCAGTTAAGATAATAAACAATATCCAAAGTAAACATATTTTATTTACAAACAAAGAAAACATTATTATTATTAAGTTCTACTGAAAAGATGAAACCACACAATACAAAGAGTGTTACACAATATATATTACCTACATAATCCTGAAATCCTGACTATGTCCAGTGTCCAGATTTATATTGTCACGGGATTAATTTCGTACCCTAAATAAATAGACTTTATGGAAAGGAAATGCCAAGTGTGACGCGGAACTATAGGCAGGAAACAGTACGTGGTCAGCATAAGCTTAAGGCGAAGAGTTATATCACGTACGCCAGAAATAAGGTCAATGTTTCGCTTATGTATTCGAATCTATATTAGTATCACTGGAAGGATATATCCAAATAGGATGACGTAAACATAAACAATACACATTTTTTCTACTAGCACGATATGATAAAGAAAACATTTATCCACAAATATAATGGTAATTACAAGAAGGAAAAAAAGATCCCTTGGACATATTTCATAAGAGCACGAATGAAAACATTTATCTTACTAATCATTCTTTTCCGATATTAACGTATATAGTTGCGAATGTATGCCTTTCCATCAATCCTGCACTAAGAATAAAACTTAAAAGTATTTTATGCATTTAAATGAATATTTGTTTTATTCCTTTATGAGTCGACTTTAGTTTAAAAATTCCATAAGGGTATTTTCGTTCAACGCCAAATAACATCGTATTCATTGAAATATTAAATATACTTTACTTTAAACTAACGACTAATTGTCTATAGAAACACTCATGAAATTTTTATGAAACTTTTGATCAAAATATATTCTTATTGTCAACTATAATATATTTTCAAACAGTGGATATTTATTAATTTCACAAAAAGTTTATTTTTAACTACTATTAAGTGTGTTTAATTGCTTAAAATATTATTTTTTTATGCAAGTAGAAAAGTTAAAACGAATGTTCAAATTTCAGTTTTTCAAATCCATAAATTTTTTTTTTTTTTTTTTTTTTTTTTTTCAGAACAAATTAAAATTTAGAAAAATCGTTCTACAATTATAAATTGATATCATATTTCTGAAACTTATTTGTAAATAAATATATGAGAAATGTGATTTTAAATTTTTTTAAATTATTAGAGAACTGCACCTTAATTTTTACTAATCCTTAAAAATTTACTTAAAATATTTATAAATGTATAATTAATTGTTTTTAAAGCTCTATCAAAGATTAAACAATACACATTTTATGCTTTTAATTAATTAAAGTTTATTAATTATTTCTATTTTGCAGTACAGCAAAAAGCATGATGTGTTTAAAAAAAAAGTAAGAAAGAAATTACACAATTAACTGTCAACTATTGAAAGAAAAATAACCAAAAATTATTCTTTACAAAAGATAAATAACAATCTTTACTTAAATAATAAACTAATATTAAATATTTTTTAATAAATAATATTTTTATAATAAATAATATAAATAATATGTTTGTAAAATATTTTAATAAATATACATAAGAACACTATATTTAAAAAAAATCTTATTGCTTGGTTCTCATAATTTAAAATTATTATAGCTTTACAATGAATCAAGTTAACTATTTAGAAATTTTATGATGGAAGTCGATTCCTATAAATATGTTTTTTTAAAATTGTTTTGAAATGTCTTACAATTAGATAAAATACTTTTTTATTTAAAAAAAAATAGTTTTTCAAATTTATTTAAAAACTTTTTACTATTATTACACTTATCAAATATATAATATAATAATCAAATACAATTGTAAATAATAAATCCCTTGGGAAGAAATTAAAAATATTAAATTTTTGCAAATTTTTAGATATCTTTATAAAGAAACACATATATTTTGATTATCTGTTTTAAACTTCAAACAATTTTACGCTTATAACTATTTACATTCATTTGAAATAAATTATTTTTTAAAGGAAAAACCTTTTTTAATGCTATGATAATAATTTGATAATTAAAACTTAATATTTAGATACAAAGTTTAAATTGTCATACTATCTATTTCAATCATGGCAATTTTTTAAAAAAAATATTTAAAAATAAATAAACTGTAAAAAAAATTAATTAAAAAGATTTCTTACGTAGAGCTAATTTTGCTTGTTTATTTAAAATTAGGTGCATTAATATTTATTGCATATTAAACTTTTTAATCATTGATAGTGCTGTTTTCTTATTTGTAAACCTTTTATAAGTTTTCAAACGAAATTTTTATTTTGTTTAAAATACGCTTATTAAGGATTATTAAAAGGAAATATGCACTGATGTTTATCCACGTTTCACACATTTCAAAAGCAATAAGAAAAAAAAAGGGTATTTTCAAAGGTTTCATTTTGAAAGGTTTCACACGTTTTTCTCCTTTAATTGATTTAAACAAAAGTTCTCATATTCGCACATTAAAAATAACCGCATACAAATAAGAATTTTCTATAGCAATTTAAAAGAATATAAAAAATTCAGTAATAGTTATCCAAAGAGTTCTGAAGGCAAAATTAATTCCTTTCTTTGTCTTTTCATAAATTAATATTTGTTCCTAATAAAAGTGCATAAAATTAATTCGCTATAACGAATTCATGTCAAAATACATATTTCTTTTCTTAAAATAATAAACAGCGGTTTACTGAGCACAATAATTGCGTTTTTATTCATTTCTTAATGCGCCATACAAATAAAGGTATTTAGTTTTTAAAGTTTCTAAGCAAAATAAACAACTATTTGTGTAACGTAAAGAGTGAAATTCTCTTTTAAAAATTTTATGTATTGAATAATAAAACAAATTTTTGAAAACAAAGGCAATGTTGAAAATAATGATAGGTTTAAATTAGATTTTAAGTAAAATTAAAGTAGAAATCAAATTCATTGAAATCTTAACAATCAAGAAAGAAAATCTTAACAATTAATAAAGAAGATTATTATTATAAATAGAAAAATAAAGAATTTAACGTATAACTTAACAATTTGAATTTGTTTTTTATCCTAGATACATCATTAAGTTGATATAGTAGATGGTAGAATATATGAAAATCTCGTTTTTTGTCAAAAAATTTATTTTATAATCCTTATAGCAATGACAGTAGAAAATGTTTTCTTTTAATAACTAATTTTTTCAAACGTTAATTCTCAACATATTTATTAAGGAATTGATTTCTATTCAACGTTTGAGAAGAATGATGGACCTCCCATAATAACTCTCTGCACACTTTTCCAAAATGTACTTTGGAACAAGGACATCCAGTAGCAATTCATCATTTCATTCATCAATTGGATTCCTCCTTGAATTCATCAATGCACGGGATAAAATAACTCATAATAAAAAGGGAAAAATTTCAGATAAGGCATTTGTTCAATATCATTTCAACTTTTGCAATTATAATTTTTGTACACTCATCAAGTTGATAAGCTAGCAAAAGTATACTCAATAAATGTAATAAATATGAATAAGCCAATTTCTTCTTAGTGTTAACTCGATCATATAAAGGTTACAAAAATCCATTATTTCTTTATATTCAAATAATTTATTATTAATGCTTACAATACTTTTTGCAATATCCCTATGTAGTTAGTAGAGATAAATATATTAGACTTGAAACAAAAATTGTCTTAAATTTGACGACATTCAAAAAAATAATCTTTCGAATGTAATCTGACCTACTTTTTATTTAATTCTCTTTTAAATGAAATATAATATTTTTAGAGCGTCCATTTTTGAAAATTTGAAAAAATATTTTGAAAATTCTAAGAAAAATGCAATTAAAAGAAATAGTTAAAAATAATTTTAAAATAATAAAGTTAAAAATTAAATATCAAACAAAACGTTTTTAAAACTTTGCACCAAATATAACCGAAATGAAGGCTAAAAAATTGTTAGAGTAGAATTCGTTACTGTTATCAGCAAGGATAATAGAAGTAAAGAAAAAATAATATTTGTTATGATAAACCTTTCTACTATTTAATTAAGTTGTTAAAAAACTATCAAATTTTACTTTGTGTTTTATTGCTTTTGTTGCATTACATATGTGATATCAGGTTAATTTATGTTGTAGAGCAGATGAAATAAAATTAATTAATATAAGACTTTTGATATTTAATCTTTATAATCGTCATTTAAGAATAATAATTCAAACATTTAAGTTAATGAATATTATTTTAAAATAAGCCGTAGAAATAATGATGTTGTGAATAATACAAAGGCTTACTTTGTATTATTACAATACTACTTTAAATAATAAAAAGTAACTAGAATTGAAGAGAGCTAAGATCCTAATCCACTAACAGCATGAGTTGAAGTCCCTGTTTTTTTTTAAAAAATTAAGATTTTATTGTGATTGGGACATGTACTATTTTCTCCCACCTGTTACTCGTTACCTCAGCACCTGTTGCCTGTGAAATGGTTGTAGTTTTTAAATTTTTCGTCTATACATTTACATGCAATTATAAGCTAATCACTTAAACATCTCCCACTACACAATCATGTCCTTTACCACTTTGGTGACACGCCTTATAAAAACAAAATAAGGATGAAAAAAAAGTAGTTAAGATGGTAAACAATACAAATAAACGTATTTAATTTATAAACAAAAGAATTACTATATTCAGTTCACTTAAAAGATGAATGCACACAATACAAAGAGTGTTACACAATATATATTACCTACATAATCCTGAAATCCTGACTATGTCCCGTGTCCAGATTTATATTGGCATGGGATTAATTTCGTACCCTAAATAAATAGACTTTATGGACAGGAAATGTCAAGTGTGACGCGGAACTATAGGCAGGAAACAGTACGTGGTCAGCATAAGCTTAAGGCGACGAGTTATATCACGTACGCCAGAAATAAGGTCAATGTTTCGCTTATGTATTCGAATCTATATTACTATCACTGCAAGGATATATCCAAATAGGATGACGTAAACATAAATAATACACATTTTTTTTCTACTAGCACGATATGATAAAGAAAACATTTATCCTCAAATATAATGGTAATTACAAGAAGGAAAAAAAGGTCCCTCGGACATGTTTCATAAGAGCACGAATGGAAAAAAAAATATCTTACTAATCATTCTTTCCGATATTAACGTATATAGTTGCAAATGTATGCCTTTCTATCAATCCTGCACTAAGAATAAAACTTAAAAGTATTTTATGCATTTAAATGAATATTTGTTTTATTCCTTTATGAGTCGACTTCTGCTTAAAAATTCCATAAGTGAATTTTCGTTCAACGCCAAATAACATCGTATTCATTGAAATATTAAATATACTCTACTTTAAACTAACGACTAATTGTCTATAGAAACACTCATGAAATTTTTATGAAACTTTTGATCAAATTATATTCTTATTGTCAACTATAATTTATTTTCAAGCAATTGATATTTATTAATTTCACAAAAAGTTTATTTTTAACTACTATTAAGAGTGTTTAATTGCTTAAAATATTGTTTTTTTATGCAAGTAGAAAAGTTAAAACGATTGTTTAAATTTCAGTTTTTCAAATCCATAAAGAAATTCTTAGTTTTTTTTTTCAGAACAAATTTAAAATTTAGAAAAATCGTTCTACAATTATAAATTGATATTATATTTCTGAAACTTAATTGTAAATAAATATATGAGAAATGTAATTTTCAATTTTTTTAAATTATTAGAGAACTGCACCTTAATTTTTATTAATCCTTAAAAATTTACTTAAAATATTTATAAGCTCTATCAAAGATTAAACAACACACATTTTATGCTTTTAATTAATTAAAGTTTATTAATTATTTCTATTTTACAGTACAGCAAAGAACATGATGTGTTTAAAAATAAAAGTAAGAAAGAAATTGTACAATTAACTGTCAACTATTGGAAGAGAAATAACCAAAAATTATTCTTTACAAATGATAAATAACAATCTTTACTTAAATAATAAACTAATATTAAATATTTTTTTAATAAATAATATTTTTATAATAAATAATATAAATAATATTTTTGTAAAATATTTTATTATTTTATAAAAAAATAAATAAAATTTTAAAATATTTTATATTTTTGTAATATACATAAGAACACTATCTTTAAAAAAAAATCTTAGGGCTTAATTCTCAAAATTTAAAATTATTATTGCTTTACAATGAATCATGTACTATTTAGAAATTTTATGATGGAAGTCGATTCCTATAAATATGTTTTTTATAAAATTGTTTTTAAATGTCTTACAATTAGATAAAAAACATTTTTATTTAAAAAAAAATAGTTTTTCAAATTTATTTAAAACTTATTAATATTATTACACTTATCAAATATATAATATAATAATCAAATGCAATTGTGAATAATAAATCCATTGGGAAAAAATTAAAAATATTAATTTTTTGCAATTTGCACAGCTATTTTTAGATATCTTTATAAAGAAACACATATATTTTGAGAAAATTTTATTTACGCAAATTTTTTATACCACAAAATTTCAATAAAAGGTTTTTAGAAATTCTGTTACCATTATTAATGTTTTTATTAGTATAGGAAATATTTAAAATAAAGTATCATAAATATGTATAGAGTAATAATATAATGATGTAGAAATTCCTACATAAAATCCATATAACATCCATATCCATAATAAAATAGCATATGTAGCACTATAATATTTAAAAAATAAAGTACCCTTATGAACCTAAACCTAATGATAAGATAATCAAATAGCGTTCAGCAGAGTTCATGTTCAAATCCACTGAGGATGTCCATTAAACAACCACTTTCAGAAACAAGGTGGCAATATGGAGATTGTGAGTGAAAGTTTTAGCATTTCTCATCATTAATCAGACTGCATGGTTTGAAGGGGGGTTTTTTTTTGGGGGGGGGGATATTTTCTGTAAGACAAGCAAATAATGGGCCATAATTTCTGAAATTATATCTGAAATCTCTCACAAAACATACGTTCTTATATCGTTCTCTGTTGAGTTCTTCATAGCATGCATGCATTGAATGCTTGACTCACCGATGTACAATTATTAACAAACGATTCTAAAAATAATAACAGACACTAACTCAATACCCCTAATTCTGTTACAGTATATTTTGAATTCAAGCACTTATAATATTTAAAATCTTTTATACGGTAAAAAAAATTTGTTTTTCAACTTCAGGTACTTTGGTAATTATGTGGATTTGTTCCAAATGATTTTTCACATACACTTAATCTAAAAAAATGCTTCCATTTTGAGAAAATCTTATTATGAAAAATTTTATTAACAAAAATTACATTAAAAGGTTTTAAGAAATTCTATCACTATCATTATTATTTTTATTAAAAATAGCAAATATATAAATATAGTATCATAAATATGCATTGAGAAATAATATAAATGATATAGAAATTTATATATAAAAATCATATCTATAAAAAAATCTTAGATAAAAAATAATACTTAATATTAACAAATTATCAATAAAATACATAAAAAACTAGATTTTATAAAAAATATAATGACAATTTAAAATTTATTTAAATTAATTAAGAGTGGTGAATCTAATCACATGTAATACAAGTGCTTTTCCAAAAAATTTCTACTACAAACAATAACAGATTTCTACGGAAAGAAAGAACTTAAAATAAGTTTTTACAGTTAGTGCATCTAGCAGAGAAACTAGTAGTTAGAACTAGCAGTTTAAAACTATTCGTTGCCAAAATCCAGAAAAACGCTCAGCATAGTATACATTTTCACCATGAACGAAAATTTAATATTTATATAAATAAAAGCAAAATTTAACGAAAACTAAATATAATATCAAGGTTCATCATTTACAACAGCTATAATAATACAAAAATTCTCCTTAAAACCGAATATAAAAATAAAATAAAAAATTTAATAATAAAGTAGCGATCATCAACGAACATAGTATTATAAAATTTTGTTATGAGTTTAAAAGAATTATGGTCATAGTTATTAAAAACATGTGCCATATAAAAATCTCCAAAAGCATAATCTCACTAACAAATTTTGGCAAACGAAGATTTTATTACAATTTTTTTGGATTAATTACTATGCATAATTAATCAATAATTTTGATTGATATTAGGATTTATATGCTTGTAAACATATATTTAGCGTGCCTTAATATATAATTAAACATATATAAAGTTCTGTATTATAAAACATTGTTTTACGACAGAAAAAATTACATTTTATGACATTACAGGGATGAGTAATATAAAATTACCATTTAAATACACTTCCGCTAGCATACATAGGTGTTGTATAAAATTTTTCAAATAATATTTAATTATGATAATTATATTATGCATTCAAAAATGTATTATAACTTTAATTTTTCTAACCATAGTTTGTGAAGAAATGATAATCATAAGCAGACTCATTATGGCATGTTTAATACAGACATTATCCATTTTTAAAACTGTTTTTGTTTTTTTTAAATCTAAATTTTGTGATAAAATTCTAAACAAACAGCATTCAATCTTTAAGTTTTTAAGCGATAAAACATTTTTTAAAAAGATGACAAGCAATAAGTGTATCCTAGTTAAATATAAATGAAATAAAATGTCAATTAACTATATTTCTCATCTTCTATGTTTCTACTAAATCAAAGTTAATATTTTAAGGAATCATATTTAATGAAATGTAAAATAATACATCCAAAACAAATTTACTACAGTGTTAACAAGAATCCATAAAATAAAAATTTCAGTTAGAGAAAATTAAAAAAAAATAATAATAAACAACAAATTCGATTGCATACAGAATCCAAGAATTTAGTGCACTGCTTTTATGAAAAGCAAAATAACAGTTTTCAAAACATTTAATGGTTTATAAGTGATTTATATTCTAGGTACGATTTCAAAATGTAATTCTAATTAATAGTTCTATCACAGTAACAGAAATATAATATGTTAGTAAAACAAATTAATAATAGAACAGTAAGAAGCAAATCTAATTTTCACCACAAATATCATTCCGTGCGTTTACTTAATTAACAGATGGCAAAGTAATTAAAATTAATTTTAAAAAAAAGCTGCTAAAATATTTGCTTACAGTGCAAATAAGTTTCGCAAAATCTATTAATCGAATTTAATATTCAAAGTGTATTTAAGCCAGATGCGTACAAACAATTTAATTCAAGATGTCAGAACATGAACCCTGTCTCTCCAATTTCAACAAGAAAACGACAAACTATTCACATACATTTCCATTTCTGTAAAAACATTTTGATTTAGCAATGCATTCGACTCAAATGTTTCATCTTAAAATTTAAAGCAGTGCCTTTTTATGAATAACACTGGTCCCTTGCATACTTTCGATCTTTTAAGTTGAAAGATGACGTTTCTGAAAGAAAAAAAAATGTCCGATCCACTCAAATGTATTAAGATTCAGGACAGCATTATGTACAGACTATTCCATTGCTGTCTTTCATCCATATTTTAAGAGACAGAGATTCACTTTACTCGCAACTAAGGAAATACTAAAAGCATAGTTAGTTGGGTTTTTTTAGTTCTACAAAGTTGCATTTCTTTTTTTTTTTTTACTTGTTTGATAAAGAAGTCTAAAAAGCAACATAGGAGATACATTAGTTTCAGTTATTTTCAAATTTCAACATGCAGGAATTAAATTAACAAGTATGTATATACTTGAATAAACGTAGTCATAAAATATTCATTCAGATAAATTAAGATATCAATTTAAAGAAACCTAGATGCCTCAAAGCGCGCTTCGTTTCTATTTGTTGATCAATAATCGTTATTGGGAAGCATTAGTGAATAAATAGAAAAACACAATAAAATATAGAGGAAAGTTTAAGGTAAAATTGAACTTATTAAAATAATTCTTCTTTTTCAATGGCACAAAAGTTGCATGGTAGGCCTTCTTGCAAGTGATAGATTCCGGAATATGAGATGTTTTATTTTTATTGGGTAGGAGTGCCAGCTTACGCAATACAGTATGTTAGTTTGGGACATGATTTAAAGTGGATTCCAAGGTACTACAAACATCCATGGCACTGCCGTGGCTTGAACTCGAAATCTGTGGCACCGATTGGCAGAACTCTAATAAATCAACCATCAGGCTCCAATTAAAATAATTACTTCAGCTAAACTATTAAAGTTTTTTAAAAAATATCTAAAAGTAAATTTTTTTAACTATATATAATATTTTTTAATTAATTAGTTTGTCACACCATTTATTAAATAGACGATCTTGAAAAATGTTGCATAAATAAAATTCATTGCAGCATATTATAAATGTCGTGTGATCTAAATTATAAAAATATTTCAAAATTCATTATAAACGTTAGACTGTAATAGAACACAACTAAACAAATTTAAGCCAGCTTACAATGAATTTACACCTTACAATTTAAGTACCTTACAATGAATTTACACCTTGCAATTTAAGCCACCTTACAATGAATTTACACCTTACAATTTAAATCATCTTACAATGAATTTACACTTTACAATATAAGCTATCTTACAATAAATTTACACCTTACAATGTAAGTCAATTTACAATAAACTTACATCTTACAATTTAAGCCATCTTAAATGAAGCGATAAGCTGGCTTACTTTGAACAGTAGGTATGATGTAAATGATTCACAACATCCATCGTCATTTGTGCTTTGAATTGCCAATGAAATGGATGTGTTCACGAAGCAGAAGAAAAATATGCTTTTACGTCTACGGAATGTACTATATTTGTGGATAGAAATGAAACGGAAAGCCAAAAATTGTGCCAAAGGTGGTTTCGACAAGATACGTGCCAGATCAAATAACATTTAATGAAAAACCAAGTCACCTGAACGGAAATTCATACCTGGTGTATTGGCAAGAATTATTGAACAGGCTGTTAAAAGACAATGTAAGTAGTTCCAAGACTACAATTCTATGTGGCTGTGTAAATACCAGCCTATGCGTAATGTTTCAAGGTATTTAGTTAATGGATTGATTGAAGCACTCTCACCTAAGTCTGATCTCTCATGCCTCGATTTTTAATTCCAAAGGATTTCGTTTACGAAGATAGTTGATGGCGAGATTATTGTAGACCGCCACAAAGCGAAGCATGCTTGTTGTTTGCATCGATGCACGGAAGTCACCATGGCAACTGAGTGAAATGTCTCTATTATTGTTGATAGCTCCACATTTGAGTATTGTTGTAATAATTATCATTTAATGACCCAAAAATATCTCTGTCAAGCGCTGTGCCATTTGAAATCTTAAAT
This sequence comes from Caerostris darwini, assembly GCA_021605075.1. Taxonomy (NCBI): domain Eukaryota; kingdom Metazoa; phylum Arthropoda; class Arachnida; order Araneae; family Araneidae; genus Caerostris; species Caerostris darwini. The sequence goes on along the minus strand of BPLQ01012116.1, from coordinate 169,193 downwards.
TGTATTGTGGGATAGTTTTTGTTCCTCTAGTTGTATTTCCTTGTGTATGTAGCTGCAGCTCTAGTCTAAATTATTACTACCAGACATTAATATGGTGAAATCGAAATACCCAAAATGTATTTTAAAATTTATTGAAAAGAAATAATTTTACATTGCTTTTATACTATAAGAAATATTGTGAGTGATTTTGCGTGTATGATAGTGCTCTAAAGTTAAGAAATGGAGATTTATGTGATTTTGTAAACTACTAATTTGTACGTTTATAACTACATTTGTAAATGGAAACTGTTATTAATAAACATTTGTTTCTAAAACATATATGAGATTCCCACTTACTAAACTATTAAGTGTGAATCTCATATATGTTTACCACTAACTAAATAAAATTAAACTAAACTATATTGAATTAAACTGAATAGTCATTTTGAACAGTAATGTATTAAGTAAAAGGCATATTAAAACTTTTTATTTTCGAACTTGCTTAAAATATATTTAAATGATAATTGTAAACAATAACTCAAGTAATATTTTATGGTAACAACTACCTAAAAATAAATTATTCTTCAGATAAAAACAAATCTTTAAATCTTACCTACAAATAAAAATACATATTGAAATTTTCATAACTGTATGTATGATAATAAATTTAAAAAAGGATTATATAAAGATTTACGCAAATAAAATAAATTCATTCAAAACACAAGTCGCCCTCACCTTAAACAACTTCTCGGAAACTTCTTTTAACGCCGAAAATGTAATACTCCCACTGTTTGAATGCAGTCCTTGAAAAAGCAGTTGAAATGCAAGCGAATTTTCACTCGTCGCAGACCAAATCAACACAGAAATTGCATTCCAGAAACAAGTTTCACAATTCTACAGAATGGAAGAATTTTGCAAAGGAACAATATCTATTCAGACGAGCCGTACGCAATTCTGAAATTTAAATAAACCACGTGGAACACGCGATTAGCTTGTCTGAGAAGCATGGGCAATCATGTTAAAATGTTGAAAGTTGTTCCAGGTGAGCTGCTGGTTCTTTTTTCCCTGCGCTCGGTTTACGAAAATTTTTCCTTTTCCATTTACAGTAGGGATTGTTGGAAGTTGCAAAGAGCTTTAATTTATTCCTAGGAAATACCTTCGAATTTATTGAAATTACTTTTACGTCGTTTATTTTAAATAAACAAAAAATCCTTTTAGTTAGGAATGTTTTCATTTGATTCTCCCTTAATATAATCCCTAATGGGACATCATACTTTGTAGAAATAAATTTTAGTATTCATTTTATTTATTATATTTATAATGATAATTTTTATTTCTAGTAAAATATAAATTTATACAATAATTTTTATTGTATATAAGAAGTAATTATTTTCTTTCGTATAAAATCCTTCTGCTTTATCAAAAAAAAAATCTAAGTTTAAATATTTATAATTAAAATCTATACTACAATTTTCACAGAAATATAATGACAAGCGAATTCATTTTGATTTATTACCTTTCATTCTATTATTACTGTTATATTTTATGTGTTTAAATATTAGCTTTTAAAATTATATAGATTTATTTTAAGGTAAAAAATTCTTAATAGTTAATATTGACTTTTTTGTATTGAGAAGTTGCAACGTTTAAATTCCATACGTATTTATATTTCTTGTAACATTGGTGGGCTGTTCCATTTATGTATAACGCTAACAACTTCATGAGGATACAACTTTTAAGCCTTACATTTCATGTTGTAAGGAATAAAATCTCGAAATCTCAAATCAGGAAGTCTCATTATCTATGTGAGACGACTTGCACACTTTTATACAATAACGATTTTATGCATATCATATCATATTTTGTAAGTGAAAGAAAATGTATTATCAATTAAAATTTTTTTTCTTTTTAATGCAGCTGGTAAACACTAAGACAGCTTGGTCTTGGATGTCTTAAGGCAAGCGCTGCACAGACGTTACTCACTTTGCATTACCCAGGGGGCGCCTGTAACTTGAAGATAAGCCACGGACGCGGAGTAACAATGCCCCTGCAACGCTCTACGATCCTACGTAGGACCGGGACCTAGGTTTAAAGTGGATTCCGAACCACTACAAACATCCATGGCACCGCCGGGACTTGAACCCGAAACCTGCGGTACCGAGCGCCAAAGCACTAACCACTCGACCATTCAGGCCCTCAATTAAAATTAATAAAGTGATAATTTTTTTTTCAATTAAAATTAATAAAGTGATAATTTTCTTTTCAATTACAATTAATAAAGTGATAATTGTTTTTGTGTTAAAAGATTGCTTTTGCGATAAAAGTTTTGTTTCAAATTATGAATGCCACATTATGTAATATAATTATGTATATATACACTGAAGTGACAAAAGTCATGGGATAGCTCTTAATATCGTGTCGGCTCTCCTTTCGCCCGGCGAAGTGCAGCAACTCGACGTGGCATGGACTCAACAAGTCGTTGGAAGTCTTCTGCAGGAATATTGAGCCATGCTGTCTCGATAGACGTCCATAATTGTGAAAGCGTTGATGGTGCAGGATTTTGGGCACGAACAGACATTTCGATGATGTCCCATAAATGCTGGATGGGATTCATGTCGGGCGATCTAGGTGGCCAGATCATTCGTTGGAATTGTCCAGAATGTTCTTCAAACCAATCGCGAACAGTTGTGGCCCGGTGACATGGCGCATTGTCATCCATAAAAATCCCATCGTTGTTTGGGTACATGAAGTCCATGAATGGCTGCAAGTGATCTCCAAGTAGCTGAACATAAGCATTTCCAGTCAATGTTCGGTCCAGTTGCACCAGAGGACCAAGTCCATGCCATGAAAAAACAGCCCACACCATTACGGAGCCACCACCAGCTTGAACAGTGCCTTGCTGACAGTTTGGGTCCATGGCTTCGTGGGGTCTGCGCCACACTCGAACCCTACTATCAGCTCTTACCAACTGAAATCGTGACTCATGGGACCAGGCCACGGTTTTCCATTCATCTAGGAACCAACCGATATGCTCACGTGCCCACGAGAGTCGCTGCAAGAGATGTCGTTCTGTCAGTAAAGGCACTCGAATCGGTCTTCTGCTGGAATAGCCCAAGAAAGCCAAATTTCTCCGCACAGTTCTAACAGACAAGTCCCTCGTACGTCCCACATTGATTTCTGCGGTTATTTGACGCAGTGTTGCTTGTCTGTTAGAATTTACGACTCTTTGAAGACGTCGCTGGTCTCGGTCGTTAAGTTCAATCGGTCGACCACTGCGCTGTCTATGGTGGGATGTTACGCCTGAAATTTCATACTCTCGGCACACTCTTGACACAGTGGATCTGGGAATGTTGAATTCCCTAACGATTTCCGAAATGGCAGGACCCATGCGTCTAGCTCCAGCTAACATTCCGCGTTCAAAGTCTGTTAATTCCCGTCGGGCGGTCATCATCACGTCAAAACCTCTTCACATGAATAACTTGAACAGAAATGAAAGCTCTGCGAAAGCACTGCGCATTTATACCTGTTCTACGCGATGCTACTGTCATCTGAAAATTTGCATATTGCTAGCCCATGACTTTTGTCACTTCAGTGTATATATAGCTATTAGTATGTCTTTGAAGCAGTAAATTTGTGATTTGCGTGTACCATAGTGCAAATTGTGCAGCAGTGCTTCAACAGTGCAAATTGAGTTCATTCTAGAAACACTGCTCTAATCGCTTTTAAATCTGCTCTTTATTAAAAGCAGTGATTGCAATAGGGAAGTTAATAGTGAACCAAATCAATGCCCATGCTATTACTAGCCACGTTTTCAGATTTTAACAAAATTACATAGCAGATAAATCATCTAATATTACAAAATCATATAATGGTTTTACTAATTAATATAACTGAAATTGAAAAAGGGTGTTTTGTCTATAATCTGGAATATTGTCATAACTACTTGTGTAAAAATCCTTAATATGAAAAATGAAGCAGACCGTATAAATTTCCATACAATAAACTAATATTTTCAACAGCTATTGTTAGCTAATTAGAAAGTCTCCTATTAATTCATATAATAACCAATATAATAAAATATCAGTCAGAAAAAAAATAAATAAGTATATAAAAATAAACATTATTTGTAAAACCAATAAAACTTGAAAATTTTGAAGACATTTAAAAAAAATTTTCCATGTTTCAATATGCTACAACAGCTATTAAAATAGATTTTTTCTATGCAGATTTCGATTTGAAGTAAATTAAATGAAATTATTTTAATCTTCCTACCATACAAAACCTCCTTGATTACAGAAGACATTTTTAATAAAAACCTATTAGAACATTTTTATGGAATCGAAGGTTAAATCGAAATTTGACATACGAGAAGGGAATGAAATGTAAAATCTGGATAAACATCAATAGTAAACTGGAAATTAATACCTTCAGATTAAAGATTTAAGAGGAAATAAAGAAAACCGCCCAGATGTCATTCTTGCTGGAGTTGTTCAAAACTGTATTGATGCCAAGATGTAAAACCTCGGTTGAGATAATGCCATCCTTTTTCCATTATGTTTGACTCGGGTAGATTTTTCAACATCGCATAAAAGTAATTCTACGATATACAAAATCAGATTTTACTATATTTAATAATTCACAAATATAAAAAATAATAACAATGATAAATCTTTATAATAAAATAAACTACACGTTTCAAAACTTAAAAGTCTATATTGAACTCAAAATATTGCATGAGAATTCATATCTGTAGTGGATCGTAAAGCAAAGTATTGTTTTTTAAATATACAAAAACAACAAATTCTTTCAGCAAATCTTCGAAAATAAGATATTTATTGAATAGAATATACTCATGATATAAAACAAAAAAATGTTATTTTTAAAATAGAGAAAAAAATCCATGTAATCCAAAATTTACTGTCATTTTTATAAAACAAACTGTCACATCGTTATTTTTTACATTCAACATGACAAATACCATCAAATTCTTTCCATATTCTCTTATCTACAAAACATTTATATCTGAATGCCGTTTATGTAGCTTTTACTGAATGTAAGCAGTGAAATAGTAATGGAAAAAAATTTAACATGCATTTTATTTATTCCATTTGATTTTCATGTTATGCCACAATTTTTTAGAGTGTTCATATTTATTGCTACAAAATATTTACGAATATTTTTATAAATAATTTTGTAATATTAAAATGCTTTCAGTGAAAATGTAATGCAGACTAATAGTGCATCAAATTTCAAACATTTTAAATTTTATATCACAATATCCTTGACATTTGCATTTAAGGTTTTCTTACACTTACCAGTTATGTCAAGGAGTATAGAATAGAAAAAGTGACTTCCCTCAACACTTTTTGAGCAAAATGGATTATTTATAGCACTTTTGGAAAATCAAACAAGAATATAAGCAGCCACACTGACTGATGCAGAATATGTTGACAAATTGGATTTCATTTTAACTGGTTAATTTTAAAAAAAATGACAAGAATTTAACTTATAGATTTCTTCGTCTGAAGTACCCATGAATAGCTTCTGGATATATTCTAAATTGAAATTTTAATTAATAAGTTAATTAATGAAATATAATTATATATTTTTAACCAATTTTCTTGAAATAAATACAAGTTTTATTAGAAATGTGGTGGAGTACATTTCGATTTTAAAATTTGAGGTGACAGTGTGATTACTGCTCTGGAGTCATGTTCTAGAGAGGTATTGTCAAACCTTTTAATTTTTGTGGCATGCATTTGAAAAATAATTATTCATGGCTGAACGCATTTTCAAATGTCCTAACAATTATCAAGCAAACAGTAAATAATGTTTAATCTACAATATGCTTTAAGATAAATAAGCAAAAATGTCGTAATATATTAATATTTTTGTAAACGCATATTTTAAAAACCGTTGAAGACGAAGTTTTAATTATTGAAATAAGAACATTCAAGAAAATAAACGTAGAGAATATAAGTAGGTTTTCAAATAAATTAAAAATTAACTAAACATTTAAAACTTAGTATTCTTTTAATATATGTATTTTCATTTACTTAGATTTAAAAAATAAATAAAATCTAAATATTTCAGATTTTTTATTTTTATTTTATGTTGTGTTGCAGTCATAAAATGCTAGCACAAGGATCAGGCCGTCTTAAAATAGAATAGCTGAAATCCAACCCACCTGAAATAAAATAAATGTAGGTAATTTCAAATAAAATAAAAACCCCTAACCCCCATTTCAAATAAAATAAAAACTTCTTTAATTAAAAATTAACTAATATCGTAGAATTTTTGCATTGCTTTAATATATGCACTTTTATTCATTTGGAATTAAAAAATAAATAAAATCTAAATATTTCAGAATTTTTATTTTAATTTTATGTTGGGTTGCATTCATAACAATGTTAGCACAAGGATCAGGCCGTCCTAAAATAGAATAACCCAAATCCAAACCACCTGAAATAAAATATATGTAGGTAATTTCAAATAAAATAAAAAACCCTAAACCCCATTTCAAATAAAATTAAAACTTCATTAATTAAAAATTAACTAACATCGTAACATTTTTGTATTGCTTTAATATATGCACTTTTATTCATTTGGAATTCAAAAATAAATAAAATCTAAATATTTCAGAATTTTTTGGATTTCGTGTTAGGTCGTATTATTTATAACAATGCTGCCACGAGTGGCAGGCTGCCCTAAAATAGAAAAGCTCAGATCCGACCCTACTAAAAGAAAATATATGTAGGTATTCAAATAAAATAAAAACTTCATTAATTAAAAATTAACTAAGCATCGTAAAACTTTTGTATTGCTTTGATATATGTACTTTTATTCATTTATAATTAAAAAAAAAATAAATAAAATATTAATCTTTCAGAATTTTTTTGATTTTGTGTTGGGTCATATTCATAGCAATGCTGGCACACGTGTTAGGCGGCTCTAAAATAGAAGAGCTCAGATCCAACCGAATTGAAAAAAAAAAGTTATCATAGGGAAAAACATGATAAATCTGTGAAATAAAATTTTCCATTGGGTTTGAGGAAATCCGATGGTGGAAAAATGGTTGGATTCCCTCGGTGTGAAGAATCCAAAACCCATGGGCCAATGGCAATGGTACACGAGATCAAAGTGAACCTACCTTAATCGTATTTCCATAGTAACTAAGTTAACAAGGTTTTCAATTTTATGCGCAAAGCTTTACTGATAAAAAAGAGCATTTTTGTATTTTAATTTCAATAAATTTATTGAATTTATACATAATTTTTAGTCAAAAAATTAGCTACTTGAACTATTTAAATAAACTAGAAAATAGTTTTTAGTTGTAATCTTACTATGAGGCTTTCTCAAAATCCTTATAGATCCTTATCGTTAGCCTGTTGATAAAATATGAAAAGGGGGTTAATAAGATTAAAAGGCAAATTTAATTGATATTCTTATATTAGGGATATAAATTATCAGATTAATTAAAGAAATAAATCTAATATTAGCGCTGCATAAAACTCTTATTATACTATTAGTATAAAATTAATATAAATAGCCCGTTAGAAAAGGCACATATATAATATCCGTTGCTGTCAGACAGTCACCAAGTTAAGAGATCAGAACAGAAGATGTACCAGCTAATAAATACATGTATTAATGGTGAGTAAGTTTTCTAAATCATATGTGATGGAATATTAATTTTTGTGTTTTATTACTAAAACATCTATGAATCTTCAAATGCTGACTTAGTACAAACATTTACATAAAACTTGTACGGAGTTTGAAGATGAACGAGGTAATGTTTGCCCTCCCCTCTTCTTTGCTTGTCGAACATCGAACAACTTTGATGACATCGAACAAATTATACAGGTAAGCAAACATTTAACATAAAATAGTATCTGATGGAGCATGAATAGCACATGGAATTTTTCACAACATTTTAATGATAATTTACATGCATCATAACTGATCATGACTGCATGCATCATATTTGTCCCCATGTCCTTCTAAAAGATTGTCCCATCTTATTAAAAAAAATCTCGCTTATCTAAGATTAGAGATCCCATTGTTATAAAAGAATGATTCTTGAAAATTCGGGATGAGACGAGATGTTTCCTCTATGATTTCAATCGATAATTCCGAAGAAATAAAATAATCGTTTGAACAAAAGGAAAGGAAAAGATTTTAGGGAGTGTTTTGAATAACAAACATGTCATTAGTTATGAATTCATCACACAGTATCAAACTGTGAATATGGAACTTAACTTGAAAATTATCTGTTTCTTGAAAGATACTGTGATAAGATAAAAAAGCATTTAAAAAATTGAGTGAATTTTGCTACAGAACAATTATATCAATATATTAATCACAAATGAGTTAAAACTGTAGTGTGCAAGTACGCATGGCCCTAAGTTGGACGCCAGATTGTAGTATTGTGGATTGGAGCAACCCTGGATTGTAACTGGGTTTGGTTATGTTGAAACTTGAGACACAGGTTTGAGAGCACACAGCTTTATTTACACAAGCACAAACACCGCACACACATGATATTTAACACATTTAAAGACATATAATTATAGATTCGAGCAAGTATTCCGCGAATAAGTCGAAAATAAAGATACTCAGTTACGCGCTGGAAGCCCGAAATATACTTCCTCTCCGGATGAGAGTGTGTAGGCCAGATATTACGCTGTGTTGCATTGCATATATTTTCTCTCAGGAAAGATTACAAACTAAACGTTTCTCAGCGGAAGCGCGTGATTGCGCTGAACTAAACGTTTCTCAACGACAGCGCTATTTGAGCTGTACTTCTTCTCGGATGAGAGTTTACTGACCATTTCTCCTGAACACCACATGGAGCGCTCTTGCAATACGTAGGAGTAAGCACGGTTACAAAACTAAATAGGAAAATAACTTTGAGTCTTTTAACTCTTCTCCTATTCAATGGACCTCGCACCAGACACTTTTAACTATTTTTAGAGATTATGAATTGAAAGTACAACATTTTTCAAATTCCCAAGAAATTTAAATTGAAAATATTAAAAAAAAATATTAAATTAAAAAAAATAATTAATTTGAAATATTATTAAAAATATTAATTTGAAAATATTAAATTTAAAAAAAGAAAGTTTTCTTAACAACACGTATTTAATTTCAAATTTCAGACAGTCCTAAAATAATATTCTTTTTTAATTGTTTCCAGACAAAATTTGTTTTCCTGCCTGTAGATACACAGTTCAATACAAAAATATCAAAATCTCTAACATCTTTCTTTCTTTTTTTTTTGCATGGCTGTAAAATTTATTACCATGATTTCGCATGAGACATAACTAGCATTTGCTTAGATTACAATGTTGAAATCGTTTCTTTACATCCAGGAAAAATCGTATCATTATTTTTCAAACAAAATTCTAGATGGATCTATTTAGGTTTTACTAAAAGAATACACAACTGCAGGCATTCTCTCCGCTTTTGGAGCAGAAAGAAAACAGGAAGGAGGAGAAAAAAAATTAGGGTACGGAGAAATAGCGTCATTTTTCTTTCTCCTCTTTCCATGGGCATACTTATAAGCAAACAGAAGCACCGACACCCCAGAAGAGGAGCAAATATATATTGACGAGAATTTATTATTTATAGAGTAAACAACATTCCAACAATAGTTTATTGTAAGGCCTTCATTCCGTCCAATCCCTGGTGTCAAAGTAGGCCTGGCATTCTCGGTAAAATGTTTTAAGAAACAGTGGAATGCGTCTGTGGCACAAGTGGATGTGATTGTAATCGCCATTGACTGATTCATCGAAAGAGAAAATTTCCTTAAAACTCAGTGGACTTATGTAATAACGGTGGTTGCATTTTATTTATCGCTGAATAATTAATTTGGAAAAAAAAATCTGCTTATTGTGGATAGGAAGAATGCAGAAGTAATGTTTGACTAAAAGTGACAGCAGTAAAACGAAATAAAGCATTTAGTTTCTTATTAAAAAATTTATTTTAGTAATGATAATATTATTTATGTTGGCAATTATAATGGTAACTGTCTGTTTTACACCAATGTAACCCATTTTGATTCGTATTATGGGGCAGAGCTAGCTACATTTTAAAAAGTTAATTGATCAGTAATAAAGAACATCTTATCAATTTTAGCCATTTACTAGAAATTTCGAAGTTTATATAATATAATGGCAAAGAATGGCAGGCTCCGTAATTCATGAATGTATCAATTTCTACTCACCCAAAAATATTGTCATGGAATACTATATAATTGAGAGCAATTTATTCTTTATAAATAAAAATATATTCATGAGATATTGATTAAACGTTTAGAAATGCTATCAATATAATCGTAAACATAAAAAAAATACTATTGAAAAAACTTTTCGGGGTTTTTTTATAGCATATAACTGTTTATATTTATTTATACACACTTGCTTTCAACGAAATATGTTCCTAAAACCAATAAAAATTTTAATCAATCTTATAATTCATTGCAATTACAAATATTGGTTTGTATATTATAATTAAATCATTTCGTTTTTTTCTTCCTAACTTTTTCACAATGTGAAAATGTTAATGAAAGAGCTGAAATTTTTAGATTTAAATCGTTTTCATCAGACTATGGATAATAAATCTACTTTTACTGTTCTTTGAAAATTTACTGATTGTTTTAGAATCCATTATGTTGATATAAGTTATGCAATCTAATAACGGTACCCGAATCGTGCTTTCCGCAACCATTGGTAGCAGATATATATTTCCAATTATGAAAATGATTAAAAAACGGTTAATATTCATCTTTTGGAATTTTTATATTTGAAAATCGATATTGATAAAAGTAATAAATCTCATTTTATTTAATCCCCTTTTACTGAAATAGAATTATTTTTATAAATATTCTCCAAGTTAATCTGCTTCTCTTTTTAATACTTTTCTGTTCATTTAAAATGTTGTTCTAATAAAACACAATACGAAAAAATAAATATATTATAAATATGCTGCAATAAATTATATTTCAATAAAATAAAAACGGTAGTTTTATCGTATTTATAACAGTGCATTCAAATTTCATAATAAGCCTTTATATTATTTTAATAGTTTGAAAAATATCACTGTTTTGTAACAATGTATTTTGATAACTTAATTTATATGAATTTCTTGATAAAATTCAATGTACCTTTTTTTATGTATGTTTTATTTTAAATTCAAAAGATGTGAAATAAAATCTGTACTAAAATAATTTAATGAAAGAATGAATAAAAGTATTTGCTAAATAGGAAAGATGAAGTGAAGTATTAAATGATGAAGAAGCATCATTAAGTAATAATTTCCATGAATGACAAAGTAATACTTAAATGAATATAATCAGAATTTTTTTTTCTATTTTTTTAGATATATTTAAATCCTGATTTGCATCTATTTAAACTTTTAATTTAATTTAAAATTTTAAAATTTAAGATATTATATTAAATAAGTGGTTAACGCTATAATGTTGTCACTCAATTAAATATGAAAATTTATTTTTAACCTTATTAATTACTTATTTTTGATTATTAAAGTAAATAATATTGGATTAATAAATTATTTGGTTATTAAATAACTAATAGTGTTGATGCAGTTAAGGTTTTGTTGAAACCGGTATTTAAATTCTAGAGGAAAACAGTTACTTTTGACTTTTCGAAGAGTCACTTTTAAACCGTTACTTTTAACTTTTTAACAATTAATGACTTAACACATTAGTTGTTAACTTATGAACACATTAGTTGTTAACTTATGAATACATTAGTTGTTAAAAAGATTATTGATTTTCTTACATTTTCTGTTGTTTGTACTGTTTGTCCACATTATTCATCTGTTATGGCCATATAAGGACAGGAATGGATGACAGGTGAGTGGAATGGTTTGCATTATTATCAGCCGGCAGATTGGATGACAGGGCCTCTGAATAATTATTATGAATTAAATAAATTAGGTGTGAATGCAGTGCTTAAGTAATGCATGGAAAACAGATTGGTTTCTAATAAGAGTGGATGTCAAGTGTGACTCTGATATGAAATTGGTTGCTCGTCTTGATGTATGTGACGGTAAAGTAGGGTCATGTTGAAAGAAATATTATAAAGATATTATAAAGTCTGTGAGAAAGGGCTCTTGGTTTAGCCTAAGAAATATTAATATGAGTCGTATTTTACATTAACAAATTATTAGGCAATTAAATTTTGAATAAACGTGTTAGGAATTATTTATTCCTTGCAAGTCAAACGATGACAGATTGACAAGAATTTTGTAGAGAAGAGTGCATGGATGGGTGTTTAAATTTTAAAGGTATGATTGTAGTTGTTGGAAAAATTGTTGAAATAGATAAATCGAAATTTGGAAAGCATAATGGAAGTAAAAATACGGTGAGTAAATGGATGTTTGGAGGTCTACTGAGATATTCGGATGAATGCTTTTTTGAAATGGCTGAAACTAGTTTAGTGGATGTTTTTCTTGAAATAATCAAAAGAAGAATACTTCCGGGCATTACAACAATGTCATACTATTGAGTGGCGTATAATTTCCTCTCACATTATCGTTTTGTACTCTTGACGGCCGACTATACTACGACATTTAAAACCCCTGATATAGCAGTCCAAATGGGTTTATGTGGACTGCTGTGAAGCATTCGCTTCAATGCACCTGCCATATGTTCGGAATGTTCCACAATTTTCTGACCGAGTACATGTGGCGGCGGCATTATATTCATTTTACTATAGATGCATCAATCCTTTATGGTAGGAGAACTACCTTTCATCCTTAAAGGGACATTTTCTTTGATTTGAATCTTGAATCTTTTTAACTAATTTTAAAGCCAACTTCTTAATGAAGGTGGAAAAAATTCCAGACTTTGACATTAAATATCTCAATCATTTTTTGTCACACATAAGTGAAACCTTTTATGTTACATTTGTTAGAAGAAAATGAAGATCAATTATACTAGGGATGCTGGGGATCAGTTATAAATATTATATTGCACCTTGTATATTTCTTTCTAATCTTTAAGTAGCTATTTCAATTGTTTTTATTCTTATTTATCTATAGTTCTTGTGTGCAATCTGTATTACACAAAAACAATTCCGATTAAATACGACTAATTTTATTTTATTTCATCTTAATTCAAATATTCCAATCTTTAACAAATACTTTACAAAATATATATTTATAACATCAAAATTCTGTCGTGTATTCAGGTTATTTAGTACGAGCATTTGGCATATTTTAATTGTATTATATTTTATGAAAACTCTAATCTCTTACTTCCTTAACTGAAAAATTCAATTCCTTTAATATTTTATTACATTAAAAATTTAATCTCTTTATTACAAAAAAGCTATATTAAAATAAATTAGAATATTAATACATTAGTATTTTTAAATTTCGCATGCTATACTTATCTGCCATGATATAGTTGGATTATAAGAAATCAAAAAGAAAGACAAATTAAAAAGAATTACAAAGAGGGCTTATCTTTTATAAATAATTAATGATATTAACTAACACTTCTTTTAAATCCTTTTAAATTGTTTTTTTCTTGTTTTTAATGCACTTATTTTTCTAAATTAATACAGATAAAACCAAATAAATAAATTTTATTATTTATTCAAGAGAGATTTTAAGAGATTATAGAATGTTAACACATTTGTCCCAATCATTTTAATAAATGCATATGTTTTTATGATATTAATGATTATAATCTTAAATGAGTAATGAAAGATAAAACAGTGAGTTTTATTATATTGTTTTTCCTTCATATACAAATAATTACGTATTATTATTTAAAGATGTACCGAAAGATTACTTGATTCAATTAAGTATTTAATTAAGTTAAATAATATATAATAAGCATTTTATATGCATATGTACTACTGTGTCCAAAAAGTAAGACCAATTTTCAATTTAAAATTCCCGGGGCTCATGGAATTTCCTTTTGTTTTTCTTTTTGAGGTTGGCACTGTCCTTGACAAAATATTCATTAGTGTTTAAGTTACGCTTGGCTTTGTGAGATGCTAAAACAGATTGCGGTGATTTTTGAAATGCCTGAATTAATTGAGGAAAGAACTTGCAATAAATTTTGTTTGGAGAAACGTATAAAGTGACAAATGCAGAAGACATTCGGTGAGCTTTCCGACATCAGAAAGAAATGCTTAGAAGTGGTATAAAAAGTTCAAAGAAGGTAGAGAACGCGTTGAAGACGAAGAGCCCTCAGGTCGACTATGACCCTCAACCGACGAAGCTCACGTCCAAAAAATTAAAGATTTGGTGCTTAAAAACTATCGATTTACAATTAGAGACCTTGCTGATGATGTTGGAATTTCAAAAGGATCGGTCAATTACATTTTGGGCCTCAAAAGCGTCAAATCTCGATTGGTACCGAAAACACTGAATGCACCAGCCCACACTGCCTTGATTCTTCGTGACTTTATCGCCAAAAGTGAAACCCATATCGTTCTACAACCACCGTATTCATACCATTGGATTTCTGACTATTCCCTAAACTCAAAAAACTACTCAGGGGACACAGTTTGGAGTCAATTGAAGAGATTCAACGTGAATCGCCGCGCACTTTGAAAGGCATCTTTGCCAATGACATTTTAGCCTGCATTGAGGATTGGAAAAACAGTTGGCATTAGTACATTGTGTCCGGATGGGATTACTTTGAAGGCGATGAAATAAATTTGGAACAATAAATAAAGAGTTTTTGAAAAAAAATGGACTTATTTTTTGGACACAGTAGTATTTGTTATTTAAATTAATATAGAAGAATTTTTTTTAAGCATTTTGTTTCAATTAATATGTATGTTTATAATTGGATTATTATCATTGTACATAATTTTCAATAAATTAAACCATTTTGTTTTAAAAATCGTTATTTTTTAAGTCCAATAAAAGCATGTTTACGTGTTCATCTTTTTTATTTTGTTTTTTTTCTTCTACAAATGGAGTTTCATTCCCTTTCCTAACTTACTTTTCTTCCCAACTCAATTTTTTCTGACCTGCTTTTAATTGAATCAACAAGTCTTCTGTTTCGTCCTCCAGAACTTCTTTTGTACATTGATTAGATTTGACATTATCAGCAAGCTAAAGAAGATTTAGTTGATAATAGAGAAAAAAAAAATGAGAAAAACTTGAAGCATAAAAAAGAGAAACTTGGCCACACAGAAGATTTAAAAGGTCCATATTCTGAAAGAGGACAGGAAAAAAAAACAAGCATTAAAGTCAATACGACTCTTTGAATATGCTCTATACATTGACATTTTAACAAATAGAACATGAAAAAAATCAGGAAAAATATTCCATATTTATACAAAATGGCAAATTTGCTTGTTAATAATTAATTTGATATAAGCGTTGAAACACAAAATGTTCGATTAATTTATTATATATTATGAAATTGCCAGAAAACATTGCGGGAAAAATAAATTTGACCTGAAGAATATTCGCTGCTTAAAGATTAATTTATTGGTATTTATTTATTATCAGATTAGTAATTATTAATAATCTAAAAGAATTTTTTAATTGTATTGTTTCTGCCCAAAATAATATATAAAATAAATATGGAAACAAAACATGAATTTTCATTGAAAAAATTTAGAAATACTTGCAAATTATTAATAATTAATCAATATAAATGCCATGATATAAAAATGCAATTTGCAATATTTTATTGAATTGAATAGAGTAAATATTTTTCCTATATTGGGGCTCATTCTGAAGAACCATTTCTATCCCCGAATCGCTGAAATTAATTTATAATATTAATCTATTATTTTAAATTTTTTATCTAAAACCGTTAATGCATATCATAATATGAGTAATGCACACTATAGAGAGGAACTTTACATTTTATTTTAAAAGTGTAGCAGTGTATCCATTTTTTATTGCCGAAGTAAGCTCCAGTACCGAAAATGAAAATCATTAAGCATACACAAACATCAAAAAGTAAATTACAAAAAACGCAGATGAAGATCAAAAAAGAAAATATTAATGTACACAAAAACAAGGAGAGAAACGTCGTCTAGGAAATAGCATGTAACCATTAGAAATTTCTGAAGATAAGTTTATAAAAGCATATCTAGAAACATACCCCAGTAATGTAAAGTAACCAAAAATTCTTTCATTTTGGAAGAGAAGAAAGGATTAAAATTAATAAAATACCATATTGTATATTATTATTATTATTATTATATATTATTATCTTATTATATTACAATTATTTTCTTATTATATTATAATTATTATCTTATACAATACTGTATATTATTATTATGCTAATCTTCAGTTGGTTTTTATAAAAAAATTGAGTCAAACGTTGACTGTTGATGTTATCCAATATGAGAGAATATTAACTATGTTTATTTATGTGAAACCTCATAACATATTTGATATAATAAATCAATTAGGTGAAAAAAATTTAAGTTTGTGATTTAATGCCAGCTTTTGAGACAGTATATACCAAGCAATTAGTAGCGTTTGAAAATAGACGACTTGTGTGGATGTTGGTAGTGAAAATGTCCTATGTAGGATTTACAGAAACTGCGGAAACTAAATCATCAGGAAAAGCTCTTAATAATTTGCAAATATAATGAGCTAGGAAATTACAAATTAAAAATACAATGATGAATAAGACTTAAAGAGGTTCCGTTACTGGTTAAATTAATCTAAAATTTTCTTTTTAGCCAGTGTGGGTCCGGTTTAAAATAACCCCACAGTAGCGCATGCATATCGTAAAAGACGACTAAAATGGATATCCTGTTCTCTGGGGTATAACCGGGTAGGGTAAAGTTAGACTTCTCCCTTTGGGTGCCCCATGACTTTGTGCCGCAAGACCAAGGACTAAAAGAAGCTGCATTTTTTTAACCTTTATCATGACTCATAAGGTTCTTGGGCTTGGTTTAGATGTTGCTGTCGACCAAGTGGGATAAGAAACAACAACAAAATTTCTTTTGAAATGTTGTTAAAAAATAGTATTTGTTGCAAATAAGATAAATTCTTAGAAGTTGAATATCAATGATGATACGACATATTTTAATGATGATATTGGAATTCCAGGATGTAATTTCAAGGGACTTTGAAATTAATTTCGTTTATCTTTGACGTAATATTTATAAAGAATTAAGTATATTAATATTAATATCGCGTAATCAGCTACAAATTTCGTTTATATTAGCTTTTTTTTTTTTTTTTGTATGTCAGCTGTATTGGATGCAAGCTTTGAGAAATTTGTCTGAAAATTCCGATTATTAAATTAAATGTTTGTGAATTAAACCAAAAACTTTCTTTCAAAGTATTATAAGATAATATTGATAACTATTTATTCCATTTGGATTCGCTTGAGTTAGGATTTAAAGTCTTTCTTTACTGTAATTGTAGTTATTGAAAATGCAGAGTTTTATCCAATAGACGAAAGAATAACTTTTAGAATATTATGCTAGTTATGATAAAAATTAACTTAAAATAGCTTGCAGGCTTTTAATATAGTTACATGTGGAAGCATCCTTAAAATCCTAGAGGTTCTGTTATTAGTTAGATTAATCTAAAGTTTATTTTGGTGTTAATAAATAGTGTTTGTTGCAAATGGGATCAATTCTTAGAAGTTGATTAACAATGATGTTACAACATATTGTAATGCTGATATTGGAATTGCAGGATGTAATTTCAAGTGACTGAAATCTTTTTTCTTTCTAAAATTATTTATAAAGAGTTAACTATCTTAATATTAATACCACGAAATCAGCTACAAAGTCGTTTATATTAGTCTTTTTATATGTCAGCTGTATTAGATACAAGTTTTGAGAAATTTGTCTGAAATTTCAATAGTTATGTTAAACGTTTGTGAAGTAAACTTTGACTTTCATTCAAAGTATTATAAGATAATATTAATGAATATTTTGTTCATTTTGTATTCCTTTGAGTCTGGATGTAAAATTCCTCTTTACTGTAAATATAATTATTGAAAATGCAGACTTAACAGAGTTTTGTCCAATAGTCGAAAGAATAACCTTTGGAATATTATGATATTTATGATAAAATTAACTTAGAGCATCATGCAGACTTTTAACATAGATTCACATGGAAACATTCTTAAAAATAAAAAATATATCTATAAACTAAATATTTTTAATTTTCAAATAAAAACTTTTCAATATAAATGAGAACTAAATCAAATAGGTATTTTGTGAAATTTCGGATAAATGGCTAAATAAGGAAATTTGATGCGAAAGTTATTGACTTCAATATATACATTAACTGTCGCTTTAGTAGATTTGTTAGTAAAATAACTATTAAATTCTTCATCTAGAAATTTGAGATAGTAAAGCCTACAGATCGGGGTATATTTGTTGGAGGCTTAATAAATGTTTGAAATAATGCATATGTTCCATAGAGTTGTTTTTATTATCTTAATTAGTAACAGGTAATTATAGGAAGATAAGGATTTGTAAGAATGAAATTGGAGTATTCTGATCTTTTTTAATTCCTTATAAATAATTGATTTCCACTTAATGAAAAAAAAAAACAGAAGAAGCAAATGACATTTTTCGGAGAGAATGCATCAATTTTGATTAATAAATATTGCAGAAATAATCATTATGTTTGTAAGTTCGCCTTGCAGTTAGTTACAGGAGGATTTTTTTCATACAATAGCTGCATTTCAATTTTTGTCAAATAATATATATATATATATATATATATATATGTGTGTGTGTGTGTGTGTGGGTGTGGGTGTAAGTTATGTCCTTATAAACAAAACAAGTAATATAAAAAAAATTTAAAGTCAATTCCTACTTTTTTTGCACTTTATTGCAGAAAGTACTTTATAAATAATTTTCATTCATTTTTTAAGTTTATCTAGAGCCATCTATTGGCAGATATATACAACTTAAATCTAAAAAAAACTAAAATTAATTAATTTAATTTAATTACTGAATTAATATTTGAAAAAACTGTATTAACATCAAGTGTCATCCACTACAAGTTCAAAAAACATTTATTTGAACTTGAGTGGATGAATAAAATGTATTTTATTAACAGAAGAAAATTTGAACAAGATATATATAGGGAGAGTGTGAGCTAATAGAAGGAATTGAATAAGAAAATAAGAAAATGTTTTGATGAAAATAAAAAAAAATAAAAAAGCTTTTGCAAAACAAATAAATAAATATATATATTTGTTTTGCAAAAGCTTTTGTATTTATACATAAGTGTATATATATGAATATATGCATCTTTTTATATATTTTATATTGCTAAGCTAACAGTTAAGCTTACGATATGGATACATTATGAATTTTTAATTGCATCTTTAAGCAATTAATGCATTACAAGAATGCGATAATGTTCAAAGAATTGTGGTAATGTGTATATTTATCATTCTTAAATGCGGAATAAATATCAAATAATATTTCGCATAGATTCTGGACGATATGAAAATAATAATGAATTGTATTGTGCAATAATATCAAATGTATTCCAATAATATGAATTAAGTTAGCTTTTATAATTACTTGAATAAAGCATAATTAATGTAAATACATTATATGAAAGTAATATACATATAAGTTTTAAATATTTTAAATGAAAATCCATTAATTATTACTTAAATAAATAAATCTTAAACTCCTAGTTTTTAAAATGCTTTTCATTTCGATTATCAAAACACACCTTAATTTTAAAACATCACTATACATATCAAGACTCAATTAAAGCGGAATTCCGCAAATATATTTGTAAAGAATTGAGTATTTACTAATGTATTACTGATTTTAATTATTCACAACATTTATTTTAATCATTTTAAATTCTATTAAATAGTAAAAAAAATCACTATCAACAATGTCTTATTTATAAAATTTAAAAATTTAGTTTAAAAGCTTTGCTGCTAAAAACAGAACTTATGTAAGAATTGACATCTATCTTATTTACAAAAATTTATTCTTTAATATCCTACCCTTTAAACATTTGTAACTTTATCAAGTACAATAAGCATATACTTTTAGAAGTAATTAATAATTTTCTCTTTTGAAATGTTGAATAATTATTTAAATATTATATGAAGCTTTCAATTTCTTTTAGTGAATTTAAACATTAAATTTTTAATTTTAAAATATAATTATTCACAAATGGAGAACCATCTTAGATATACCATCTTACAAATTTTAATTTCTTAAGTTTTAATATCATGGAAGTAAAATTTATATATATACATATATATATATATATATAGAGAGAGAGAGAGAGAGAATACAGTAGTCAGCTGAAACTTTAAAAGAACCTGTGAGTCTTTAATGGGAAGCTGACTACATGATTAATCAAATGGCAAATGTTTGTCCTGAAGGGATATCTAATTATTTGAGACCACATTCTATCAGGCAAATCTTTGCAACACTTTGACAGATGTGAACCTACAATGGTCGTTACTGGCGACTGGGAATCAAGGTTCAACTGCCAAAAAATTCCTCTTACATCTGAAGGAGATAGCAGTCGTACAGATTACGAACTTACAAATTTCAATTTGGGAATATAATGATGAAAAATAACAATATGGGATTATTTTGAAACCTCACAGTTAGAATGGGTGTACTCTAAATCCTTTGGATTCGATGATGCATTTAGACTATACCAGAAGCTGCAGTGATTTTAGCTTCAATAGCGTATATTAAACTTGTTTGCGGTTAGAAAGTTCGTAGTTAGATCTTGTCCAGATGGCACACCAGCATTATTATTAGATTCTGTTGATGATATGCCTCAGTCTTTTGTGTGACTGGCAAACCTACTTCAAAAACAATAGTGTTTAATACCTTGTGGATGACGGGGTGATGGGTGATGCTTTTTGAATTATGGACAAATTTACTTTGAAAACATTAGAGTGGTCAAAGCCTTTTGGATAACAGGGTGATGGGTGATGCTATATGGGTGACGGGCAAATTTACTTTGAAAACATTAAAGTGGTCAAACCCTTTGGATAACAGGGTGATGGGTGATGATTTATGGGTGACGGGCAAATTTACTTTGAAATCATTAGAGTGGTCAAAACCTTTTGGATGACAAGGTGATGGGTGATGGGCAAATTTACTTTGAAAACATTAGAGTGGTCAAAGCCTTTTGGATGACAGGGTGATGGGTGATGCTATATGGGTGACGGGCAAATTTACTTTGAAAACATTAAAGTGGTCAAACCCTTTTGGATAACAGGGTGATGGGTGATGATTTATGGGTGACGGGCAAATTTACTTTGAAATCATTAGAGTGGTCAAAAATTGTTGGACATCTGAATAATGAATAATAGAGGGAATAATCAACTAGGATCTTGTTTTTATTCTGTTGATTTCTGGATCACGAAGTTCAAAATGAAGTTCAGAGGCTGGCAAAATACAAAATACACTAGTCATCCAAAACATTACAAATGTTTTGGATGTTTTGGGTGTTATTATATCTGGACGTTAGTAAAGTAAATTTAATTGCAGGATTATTTAAACGGACGATGTTTATCTTGAAATGATAAATGCTTAAGACCACGATCAGTCAGACAACACTTCGCTTCATTCAACGCATGATTTCAACAAGACATTATCGAAATGTTATGAAGTATATATATATGATATATATCAGACGATTGAATAAAGCCGTTTAGGAAACAACTAATTTTTCAACTTTTTATGATATAAAGCAGGCTAGAATATTTTAAAGGCTGTCACAAAGACAAAATAAGGAGTTAAAAGGTCAAGGTCTTTTGATGCAGAAGTTTTCATATGAGTAGATACAGATCTTCTGATGGTGCGTTTACTAGAAAATTGTGTCGGAGATATCTTTACTAGAGATTGTGTCGGAACACGAAGTCCATCATAAATATATGTCTTTGGTACTGATGAATTAGGCATCTAACCTTTCGTAAGCTTATGTTAAATTGCGTTTTATAAATGCATGACTTATGAAGTGGGTACATATGGCGAATATATTTGAAAAAAATGGAAGACAATTTCATGAACTAAATAACCTAATTTTGCTTTACATTATTTGGAATAGCATGTCCATATGCCGAGTTTCTGAAAGAAGATTCAAAGTTGACTTAACGAATAGATAAAAGTTAATAGTAGAAATATCATGTTGTCACTATGTTTTACATGACAAACATTTGTTTCTAACCTCATTATGTAAATTCACATGTCTTTATCTATTTAACCATCTTGTACACCAGTTACATACCTTAATATGCATTGCGCTCCCACATGGCAATGATAGGCATCCTAGCTCTTTGATGGCCTTGATCATTGACACTCTGTAGAAAACTAGAATAGTGCGAAGAACATAGTTAATTTTTTAACGAAATAAATGTCATAGTTAATTTAAAAACATAGTTAATTTTTTAACGAATCATAATTCTTTCCACATGGGTTCTTGGAACAACGATGGTTTCATTTAAAATACTTTTTCAGTAATTAATATGGAATTAAGCAGATTCCAGTGGAGATTCCAATAATATTTCGCACCATATGCGTGATATTTAGTGAATACATTATAAATGTGTAACTGCATGCGTATTATTAGACATGTAAATTATTATAGCAAACAAATATAGATTTTTTAAAAAAAATTTCTGTATAAGTTGACGTTTGATTTTTTTCGTGCTGGTGACCAAAGCTGAAGTGAAGTAAGTAAAGAATGAAATACGTATGGAAAAAGATAAATATGCGTTACAGAAAGTAGTGATGAGATAAAATATATTGAAGCATGTTAAAAAGATGGTATAATAAATTAGCAGTTACAAAAATTAAATAATTAATAGGTTAATCCCGTCGTGTAATTAATTGTAATGACAATAAACGTAAAATTCTTAATTCCGAATTTTACATTTATACGGAAGAAATAACTTACTACAACATCACAGTAAGTAATTTACACTAACCTATCATTTATATACAGTCAAAATACAAAAAAAAATAACATCTAAAAGATTATTTATAATGCTAGCTTTCTTTTAAAATAGAAAAGATAAGGTGTTTTAAATAAAATCTCGTATTTAAAATCATATACCAATCACATCAGAAAATGTAGTAGCTCTCGAACTGCGAAGAAAAATACAGCAGTAGAATTACAGTTGGTGATGAAAACGTTTAATTATAAAAATTGGATAATTTTATACTCATATTTTTTTTACAGTTATTTCATTTAAAATTGTAAAGGTTTTAAAATTCTCCTGAAAATTATAATTCAATTTGAAAAACAAAATCTAATTAAACGGATTACCTATTTTGGACATCGAAAATTTCTTTTCGCAAGATGCAAAAATTGCTTGCATGTAATTCCCTTGAAAAGGACAAAGGGACAATTATAAAAGCTAAAAGATAAAGCTAAAGCTAAAGTTAACTTTCATCCATCACGACACTAATACACAGCCCAACATCATTTAAATCTTCTCAAATGTGAGAGATTCCTCAAGAGTCAGTGACAAGTACAAATTACTGCAGTTGTCACATTGAAAAATAAGATCTCCAGGAGGATTTTTAAGGATCAGTACGCCAAAGAAAAAAAACAGAGCGACAGGAACTTTATCATTAATCATATTTGATCATCCCTCTGGCTCATTTCGATTGAAAAGACGGTAAATGTAGATTCATTGAAAAACATTAGTGTTAGTTTACAAGAAGTTTTCGAGCAGTCATCTAGTATTTATTAAGTTCAACGTTTCGTAGGGTACGTTTTTGTTGTTTTCGTTTTCAAGAAAATTAAGTGTCTTAGAAAGGTTGTCTTAATTTGTTAGTGGTTTGTTCTGAGGAGCTTTGATTAATGTTTACGGCGAAGTTTTGTCACTTAAATGGCATGCATGTGTTTTTGAAATGTCAAAAGAAAAAAAAATACAAAAGAATGGGAAAAGTACTAGGAAAACTGCTTTATTTTAAAACTTATGTTGTTCCTTTTCACATTTTTGCTAGACTCTTAGTAACGACTATTTTATATATTTCGAAATTATGCATACGTACTTTTTTGTAGTTTCAAGTTCGTAAATATATGATAACTAATTTCTAAGTAAATAAATAATAATTAAAATTATTTATCAAAAAACTGTTGCTTTTTCTTTATCAAATAATTGAAATACATTTTTACTTTATAAAATGTATTTTACAACATAGACGAAAAATAAAATCTAAAAAGGTAACTATAGATTCATATAAATAAAAAACTTTTCTAAATATTAAACGTTTTTCTGGAATTTTTTAATTTCTTGCATCCATGGATTCCTCATTATTTCATTTTTCTCATGAAAAATTTACAAAAAAAGTTTAAGATATTTTTAAAGTATTCTCGTATATATAGTCTGCTTTGATAAACTCTTTCATACATGTTTGTCCTAGTACACTAGTTTATATAGCTTGATTAACTCGAAATTAATAGTTTTACGTTAGCAAAAATATGATTTTACAGAAATACCAAACAAATTATATATATTCTAAAAAATATTCTATTTGTGGTCCTGAAATAATTAAAGCTATCATAAGCCTCATCTACATGGATTTATATTTAAATTAAGGTTACAGTTAAGACAATGTTGAAGTCATCTGATACTTGAAACATTCTGATGCTGAAATAAACTGGTGAAATAGTCGAAATTTTACAAAATATCTCTCGTACACTTAAAGAATAAAATAATATTCCCCTCAGTTTTTCTTAAGAATATTAATTTTATCATTATTCTCTGCAAAAATTAACTAAATAAAGATCTAATTAGGTTAGCGAAATACGTAAGCCCGGTTTCCCTTAGTTTTTAATTTATCATGCTTTTTATTTTTCAAACAGCAGACAAATTGGAATACAATTCTTGGTCCCAAAGGTTGAAGCAAATGCAAAACATTTTAGGAAACTTAGTAAAGAGCAAGAAACAATAACTTGATAATATACTATTAACGTAAAAAGACAAAACAAATAGAAAATACAAATAGAAATGAAAAGTAAAATACATAATTTATATCTGACAGGACTCAAACACATTCTCAAGTCGATATAAATGTTTAATGTTATACTAAAAGCAACAGTTGTCTAGTTTGAAGTAATTTATCTAGAATAATAGAACCCTTTATTTTGTTTATTTATTTATTGAGTGAGATTGGGCAAAATTAGAGAATTTTCTTTATTTGCTTAATTGTTTTAATTAACTTTATTAAAATAAGCTTCAATAAGTGAGGAATTGGTGATCTAAAGATTTTTTACTGGATGTTTACATTTATTGGTTATTGTTGAATTTATTTATTCTTAAAATATATTGATTTAATTGAATACTATTTCGTAAATAAATTTTGCATTGATTTGTGAAATATTCATACATAAATAAATCAATGACTATAAATACGGTATATAATTCATACTTGATAAAAAAATTCTCCTAAAAAATAAACTTCAAACGTTAATACAGTGAATTCTATCTTTTGTTGTAATTTTGGAACATTCTTCTACTGTTATCTAGTAAGAAATTGCTTTAAAAACAATAATTGTTACTTTACAATATTATAATTCACTACAGGACAATAAACAATTAACGGAATAAAATTAGTAGCCATTCAAAACAATAATCCGGAGCAATATTTGAATTTATTTCGGGATTATTATGTAAAAATATAAATTAAAACTAAGCATTCAAAATATACTACTGAATTTCCTGAGTATTCAAATATATCAATGACTTGTTGAAGTATTCAAAATATATTTACTAAATATTTAAAATATATTATTGATTAAAAAATTCATTCAATTAAAGTCATATGATATGCTTTTAATCCAAAATAATCTTCAAGAAATTCGAGAATGAGAATAAAAAATAAAAGAATTAAAAAATGTCCATTCATAAATTTTATATTTTTAACCTAAAGCATTATTAATAAATATCTTGAATTTACTTCTTTTCTGAAGAAAAGTTCGAGTTTAATGGAGAAAATAATACACATAGTTTCTCATGCCTTGTCATGTTAATTAATATCAGTTTTACAAGAAAAATAATGTTTAATGCTTGTGTACAAAGTTTGTGGCACTTCTTAGAAAACTCAGAAAATATATTTTGCTACAAAATATAATATTTTGATGACAGGAAATAAAAATAATTAATGATATTTTGTTTATAGTTTGCACATGCTACTTTTAGTTTATTAATGTAATTTTTGTACGTATAGTAACATTTATTGTAACAATTTGCAAAATACACAAAGAAGAGAGATTATATGTAAAGAAAATGTTTATAAGAATATTAAATCGACAAATTTAAAGAACTTTTTTAACTGTATTTAATAAATTTTGTTCTTAAACATTTTATGTTGCTATTAAATAAAATTTCAGCAATTTAAATTTTTTAATTTTAACAAATTATAAAAAATTATTACTATTTAAATTTTTTAATTTTAGCAAATTATAAAAAATTATTACAATTAAAATTTTTTCTATGAAAAGAAAAAAATTAAAACATTGATTTTGTTTAATTATGTACTGCATTCTTTTTACAGGTACAGTAATATTGGTTATGTAGAATTAAACACTGAGAGCCAGACTGAAAGCCGTCCTAGAAAAAAAGGGAGCCTCTGTTTTACAGCTAAATAACCAGGCGTTGGTCTGTCACTCCGTTAAGACGATAATTAAAAAGACCCTTAGGTACTCCTTCATTGAGAATGATGCCGTTAGAAATAGTCACAAGCCTTGGTAGGATCCTATTCATGATATCTCTGAATGGTCTAGAGAAAACTCGGTGGCATTGCTACGGCTTTTCTGTGGTTACGATTGTCTCCGCAAGCACCTACACAGAATTAAACTGGCTCCTGACACTTTTCTGTCTCCTGTGTGCTAACCAGGAAGAAATGGATATGTCTCAACTTGCTTCCTGTTCTGCACTGCCTCTTATTTTGTTACGGAAGCGTTATTATATTGCCAGATTTAAGTTGATGGTTAAACTGGTTTCTATCTTGTTCTTTGTAATTTTTCTTTTTTATAACATTTGTTGTCCTGTAAACTTACCATGGAAAAAAATTATAAAATTAAACTTCAAAAATAAAATAAAAATTGTATTATTGTTAAATTTATCTTCACTTCTATTATTAAATGTTCAGCATTGATCTTAAAAAATTTTGCACACTACAGGATTTTATTGCTTTGTTTGTGCACCAATTTTATAAATGAACTGCACCAATTTTATAAATGAACTGCACCAATTTTATAAATGAACTGCACCAATTTTATAAATGAACTGCACCAATTTTATAAATGAACTGCACCAATTTTATAAATGAACTGCACCAATTTTATAAATGAACCAAAACTGCACCAATTTTATAAATGAACTGCACCAATTTTATAAATGAACTGCACCAAAACTGCACCAATTTTATAAATGAACACATATAAAAACAAAACTATTACAGCAATAATAAAAGCAAATTTCATTAGTGAAAAAACTTAAATTTAAAAAAAATTTATCTAATCCATGTTTTCTAAGCATATGTGATGTTTTCTCAGATATTTTAGTACACAATTTGTTTATAATAATATATCAGGGAAAATGTAATTTTAATATTTGATGCTAAAAGAAATATGGCACTTCCTAATAATTAACACTTTGATAGCGATGACTATTCTGTATATTAAGATCATAATAACCTGATACTTGATGATACTTAATGATACTGACATAGTTAAAAAATAAATTTTATAAGTCTGCCATTCAAGATAACTTTGTAAATTGAAGCACAAAAAGTTAAAGCAAGTTAAAAAAAAATTAAGACAAAATGAATTGAACTACTTAGCAACTGAATAAATATCTTAAGAGTACAATAATATATTCATCTTTTTTATTTAAAATTACTGTAAATATATAGTGGACCTTAATGTTCTTATTTTGAGGTTTACAAATTAAATTTCAGATTGAACTAAGAATAAAAATAGGCAATGATAGGACAGGGGAGATGCAACGATTTTAGAAAAGTTCGCAAAAGAATGTGGAACGTCTTTTACCTCAGGACAAAAGTTGCTCATTCGAAAACAATGTAGCGAAAGAAATATTGTTCTTTTAAAGCTTCGTTCATATATGATCACGAACAGAGCGTCTAGTTTATGCTTACGGCATTCGGGTTGAGATGTGGACATACCAGAGGGAAGGAAGTCGAAGCACATCGTATACAAAAAAAAAAAAAAAAAAAAAAAAAAAAAATTAGTTTATAAATTTTAACGCAAAAAATTTTAACTTTTGGAAATGTAAATATTTAAAAAATGTAATGAAATAAATGAATAAAAAAAAAATGAAATGAAATAAATTAAATATGTAATGAAATTAACCGTATGAAAAAAGTAGAAGGACAGTCCTTTTTTTGTACAATATGCTTTTATTTTACTGCTTTTGACCTGATTTTTATAGAGAGTTGTTTTGTTAGAGTTTTAATTTACGTTAAGTGAAAGTTAAATGAGATTTTTTTACTTACCACTATTTTAACTTAGAAATGCAATACTTAATAACTTTGGGTGTGTGAAAAAAGTAGAAGGACACGTCCAAAAAATCTATTTAGAAGCTGTTGGAAAGTTTATAGGTAAGTGTTTTTTTCTCTTTTAATTTCTTTTTAACAAGAATAAAATATTTAGCTAGAAATTTATAGTTTTTGTTGGTTTTAGGATGCCCAGAGGAATATCCTTAAGTAAGTTTCAGAAGGGCCAAATAGTTGCCTATAAAAATGAAGCCAAAGATGTGAGAGAGGTTGCACGGCAGCTACGAATCAGTCCTAATACTGTTTCGAACTTCATAAGAAACCCTGAAAGTGACAGAAGAAAAAAGAAGACAGGAAGACCAAAAAAATTCACCCAACGTGATCAACGAAAAATCATTCGTGAACTCAAAAAGACTGGTGGAAGTGTCGGCAAGGCGCAATTTCAATCAGTAATTACACATGTAACCAAAAGAACTGTCTATAAATACATAAAACGCTCAAAAAAGTTCGTCTTCAAAAAACGGATGCACCATCCGAAGTGGAATGAAGGACACATGAAGAACCGACTGTAGTGGGCTAAAGACCACATGTCCTGGAGCTCAGAGTGGATCTCAGTTATATTTTCCGATGAGAAAAAATTCAATTTGGATGGTCCAGATGGTTATCAGTACTATTGGCACTGTCTTGGTATTGAAGAAGAAACTTATTCTACTCGACAGATGGGAGGAGGTGGTTTAATGGTATGGTTAGCAGTTGGCTATGGAGGCAGGACATGTTTAGTCTTTCCAAATGGTAGAGAGAACCATACAGACTACATCCAGACTCTAAACTCAAATCATCTCCCGTATGACACTGAGTTAGGAGGAGATGGCTGTATTTTTCAGCAAGATGGAGCATCAATTCACACTGCAAATGATATTAAAGATTGGTTTGCAGCAAACAATGTTCGACTTTTACATTGGCCTGCTAAAAGTCCTGATCTCAACATTGTAGAGAACATATGGGCAATGATTGTGCGTCATGTTTACGAGGGTGGAAAGCAGTTTGAATCTATAGCTGAGATGCAGAAATCATTAAACTTTGTATGGGACAATTTTTACCAAACAAAAATTCAATCTTTATACAGTTCGATGCTAAATAGGATCTTCGAAGTAATTCGAGCCAACGGGAAAAGAATTCCGTATTAATTTATATAGTGCACCTCTTTTTTAGAAGTGTCCTACTTTTTTCACTGATCATGAGATCGTCAAAACCAATTTTTTTATTAAGTATACTTTTTTTTTAATTTTGTACTTTTTTGTTTTGTCTCGATACATGTATCTGCATGTAAAAACGTTGTGAATAAATTAATTGTTTAAAAAATGCGTCATTATTCATTTATCAAAAATAATCTAATGTCCTTCTACTTTTTTCACGCAGTGTGTATATATATATATATATATATATATATATATATATATATATATATATATATATATATATATATATATATATATATATATATATATATATATATATATATATATATATATATATATATACATAATAAAACAGTCATGCAGTTTTTGGTGAAATATTTGCATGTTACAATAATCTTACTTAGAATTTTGACATTAAAAACTCTTGGTTTAAAAAAAATGTATCTAAATTTGTAATAAATTATTTTTATTAATACTACTATAAAATTTTTATGAATATGTAAAGTGTAGTTTTAATTAATAATTTCTTGTTATAAATAAAATTTTAACTGTTTATGTTTTTATTTTTTTATCGAAAATGATTATATTATACAAATATATAACCATTTTAATTCCAATACCCTCCAATTGAAATACTTCACTATTTCATTGTATAAATTGATGTCCATTTTTTTCGCTTTATTTGTTTAGTATTTTGTTTCCAAACAACTAGAATTAACTACTACTATAAAGAAACATTTAATCTTGCAATAAAATTATAAAAGACCTCCTCTATCGTAGAAAAAAAAATCAGCAAAATTTATCAAAATACATTTCTTTAAGACTAGTTATTGTATTTTTGATGGTTTAGTTCAAATTGAAATGAAAAATACTTCATAAATAATTGTTACTCACTGAATGAATGGTTAAATGGTTAAAAGGAATGGCTTAAAGAAATTAAATGGTTTAAGAAATTCGTACTGGTTTAAAGAAAACAAAACATTTATCTTTAAATATATATATATATATATAATAAAACTATTTTAAATTTCACAATTTATTTCAGGTGTAAACATAAAATTGTGATTAATTTGTGATAGAAACATCTTTAATCTATTTCCAATGCTATATATATATATAACTATTTAATTAATATTAAAGAACATTTATCCACTGCAAAGTAAAAAAAGTTTATATTATATGATCAAAAGTAAATAAATGTTATTTTTTAAAAAAGAAAAACAATTACTTCCCCATTAAACACAAATAAAACAACTAAAACAATTACTTTCCCCATTTGACTCTTCAATTTAATAGCCTCCATTACACAATTTCATTATTTATTAATAGTAATTGACTAGTAAATATAACTAGACAGCATCCATTTTACCGCAACTGCATGTAATGCAAACTATTTCAATCCTCAACGACTCATTTTAAATATTGATATATCTGAAACCCAAATGAGAAACAAAACATTGTTGACTATTTATTTTGATATGTTGTTCCCCTAACTTCAGAAACTTTTTTTTTCCAACATAAAAATTTCGCTGTCATTTCTTAGGCACAATGTAAACGTCCCTTACTAAGTATGAATATTGCAAATAACAATGAATACAAATAGTCAATATCAATGCTTTCTGCTGGTCGTTTCTTCCGAGTGACCTTCGGGAAGAATGCTCAATATCTAGAGAAATGTCCACCGATCTCAAATAACTATGATCCTTTTCTGGGAAGGCCACTTAGTAAAATTGGAACAATATTTAGATTGGTCACTGACCACAGAGAGGAAATATTCAGTTAAGGTTACAGGGAGGATCATTTAGGTGAGAATAGAGACCGTCTCGTCTGACTTCGGTTATTTTTTGTCACCTAGTTTATTTCTGGCGTATTTATCTTTTGCACCAGACATGGTCTACTCAGTCAAAACAGAATAAGCCTACATATTTATTATGGTAGTTGCATTTGATATCATAGTTAATGAACTAAAGTACTTCTATATTACATGATTAATTGCTAATTTTTTAAAATTATTCATTATAATAGACTTTGTAATTACTTTAAATATTTTTTTTTTTTTTTTTTTATGTTGGTATTTATTTATTCGTCTTTTTAATTTTTTTATATTATAATAATTTAATTCTATAATTATTTTTTTTAAATGTAATCCAATGATTTAACTCAGATATACTAGTATTTGATATTAAAAGACATCATTTTAAATTTCAAATCTTATGTTCCATAAATATCTCAAAATAAACCTAGAGGAAATTTTTAACATATGAAATTTTAAAAGTAATATATGGTCTTTAGCTAGTGTACAAAATTGCTATCATCTAATATTTGATAAATTTAAGTAATTAATTGAATTCCAGGTTATTTAGATTACTTATTCATTAAAAATGAAATTTAATCTCCCCCTTTTCTTTATTACAATGTATCAAAATTATTATTGAGTTAATCTATTAATACAATTAGCTTCTGTTTTCTTTTGCCATTTAAACATTTAACGATGACATAAAATTATTTATATATTTCCTTAATCTGCAAATTAAATTTTAAATATGATTTTGGATTCATAATAAGTATATATATATATATATATATATATATATATCAGGACATTATGAATATATAGAGAGAGAGCTAAATGAGAATAGCTAAATAACATATATATATATATCTATATATAGCTATTTAGCTATTTGTATTTTCAATTTAAATGACAATTAATTTAAGTTTCAGCAAATACCAAAACACCAATAATTAATTTCATATCTTTTAAAAGAATTTTATCTTACTTAATTTTTATTTAATTTTTTTTTTTATTTAAATCTTTGAAGCTATATCATTGTCCATATAAAAATTCGTGACATTTTACTTGTGCTGTTGGCATTTTTTTTTAAATCTGTCTCTTTTTCCACTATTATGCCTCTTCAAGAAACTATATGTTTATTAATGTTAGTTGTTACTATTCAACTACTTAAGTTTTTGCTATTTTGAATACTGATAAAACTGAATATAATAGGGTATGTTTCGATATCAACTACTCAATGTCTCTTTCATGCATGCCACGCTTAACTTTTGGCCTTTCAAGCCTCCATTTCATGCCTTATTTATCCAACGATTCATTCCCTGTCCTTGACTCGGACAAGATACTACAATAACAACAACAACAACAACAACTGCATTCACAAAAAAACTGAATTTTTATTCTGCAAAGCAAAAGAAAAAGCAAAACATCCATAATCCCATTTCCGTACAAGTACAATGTCCATTCCAGAAGGATGCTTTTGAGCACTGTCCAATAGAATTTGGTGGTCTCAACAAAGAGCACTTTCTTCCCCCGATTCCTCGAGGTCTATGGTCCATGGTCTGAGTGCCTTAGATCTTCCGATGAAGCGTACCTGGCCAGACTCGACAGGGATTTTCCTCGCTTGTCAAAGTGCATCTCTAGGTAAATGTGCCCAGTATGTGATCCGAATTGAGATGTGGGTGCTGGTTGAGTGGTACAGGCTCCTTTTCCTCTTCTTCTACTATATTTTTTTCACTTCTTGACTTCTGGGCTTAAGGGTATTTCTATGGAGGGATAGACCCGTGGTAAAAGACGAGGACATGGAGGAAATAAAATAGATCTGACATCTAGAGTGGGTCCTTCAAGCAGACTTTTATTGCCGGGGAAGATAGTCATAACTTGAAGGTTGAGGAGTTGGACTTTTTCCTCTCTGAATGGATATGATGGGTTTTGGGATTTATTGAAATATAAATAAGCAGATCTTGTTAGGGTATTTTTTATATGAAAGATGTAAGCATTTGAATCAGTTTCTTGTATGCTTTAAGGATTCAAATTTTTTAAATGGGCAATCTATGCAAAACTTTTGAAAAATTTTCATGGTAAAAAGAAAAGCATCTATTTTATAGATTTTACCTTTTTCAATATTTGTGTAGTCTCTTGACGAAGAAATTGTTATCATTTAAATTGTTTATTATAAAATGTGTCAAATTGTCAAATAAATTTATTGTATTAGTTCAGTGAATTTTAAATATATTACGATAGTACTTGTGTAAATGACGTCTGGAACAATATTTGCAGAAAGTATCAGAAATTTAACAAAATTGTTTATTTTTTCAAATTATCTTTCAATATTTATTCTGCTTATGATAAAATAATTTTGTTTTCTTCTCCTTAAAAGGAATATATTGATTAATTCTATTAATTATGTAAGGACTCAAATTACAAAGAAAAGTTACTTCGTACAGGATTTATTCTAGAGAATTCGTTCTGTCTATTGTAAACAAAACTTTTCTTAAAAACTTTAATGTTATATACAATAACAACAAATAGTTTGTATATTGAAGGCTCTTGAATCTGCTTATATTGCTTCAAGTAAGTACTATTTCCTACTTACTAATAATCGCATAAATATTTGTTTGCAGTTTTATGTATATAATTGCCTTAAAAGGTTTAAGAAAAAGTTAGAGCAATATTTATTGATTTTAATTCCGTCAGTTGATAAATTATTCTTTCCTTTGCAAAATATTAGGAATAAATTTTTAATAGATGGATTTTAATGAGAATCAAAGCTTTAAAAGATTTAAAAATCTATTGATAAAATTTATTCTAACGGCAAACATTATTTAATATTATCAGTTACAGTCGGATTCTTACAAGGAGAGCAACAAAATAAGGAGGAAATATTTTAACAATAATTTAATTCGATAGTTAAGAAAAAATAAAGCATCTAGTGTTTAAATAAGTAGTAACTCTACCCATAAAAAACTCAGCGACACGGAGCCAAGCCAGATTTCTATGAATCACAACCCCCCTTCCCCTCCTTTTATGTGACCACACGAGTTCTTGGACTTGGTCTAGATGTTGCTGTCTACCAAATGGGATACGAAACAACAGTTATTTAAGTTCATAAAACTAAAATTATATTTAATTGCAATTCGTTTAATATTATTCTTTATTTGTTTATTATATTACTTAAATAAGTGTTACAGTAAGAAAACATTACAGTAATAATAATTAATAAAAATAAAATTAAATAATTAGTTTTTTTACAGTAATACTCCATTACTACGATAAACATAAATGTAATATGCAAACAAAAAACGACTAAGATAAAATTACTTCATTAAATTATTTCATAGTCCTATATCCATAAATATAAAATGCACATTTAAAGAAAAAAAGCAATCTAAATGACATTATAGAATAACAAGATTATGTTATCTATAATAACATAACATCCACATATAGAAAATCATCGTCTCGTGAATTAAAAATAAACATTGCATAATGTTTTCACAAAATAATCACAGCATGCTTTGCTTGACAAAACTCACTACAGACTAAAAAAGAATTGCTTTATTTCATTTTCCTTCTTTTTGTGTGTGTATTTAATCTCAACCACGCTGAAAATTTTATTTCACAAATTAAACATCCCACGAACAGAGTTGTTTAATGTTCTACAAACCCATATCCCGAGGACAGTGGTGCATTTATTGGTTTATTCAGCAAGCCAATTTATTCCCTTTCTTAAATAAATATTATCCTAAGCCAACGTATCAGTGATTTAACGATTCCATTTCGCTGTCATGTTCTCACAACTCGCACTCCCTTCACTTCTGCTCCCACCCCCTGCACTTTTTCCCGCCAATGCTCAAATAACACATCCTTCCCGTGCAGCTTTTGTATTGGATGTTGTTGAAGGAGAATTCCTTTTAACAAAGGAATCTCTCAGAACAAAAGGTGTCGCGATATATTTGTGCAGGGTAATTCATTTTGGGAGAAAACTAAGTTGCACCAGTTTTTGGGAAGAAAAATGTATTTATTCAAAATAAACTAAGAAGCTAGTAAAGAAAAAAACCGTAATGAAATATTTTTATTACGCCTTAAAATTTTCTGAATTTTCACTCAGACTTTTTATTTTAGCTCTTAATATCAAAGGTAGTAAGAAGCACAATAGAAAGCAAAATTGAATATATATTTACAAAAGTGCTGAATACCTAAATATACTTATTGCTTTTGACAGTTTTATCTTTATTTGTTTTACGCAAAATACTTAACTCTCATACATCAATAAAATTTATTTAATTATATAATTTTTATGTAGCATTGACATATTATTCAGCTTTTTATAAAATGTACCAACAAAGACTTCTAAATTGCTTTCATAATAATAGGAATAAAAGAGGTAGCATAGCTTTTTATAAACACACTTCTTATTCGTTGGTGCAAAGCCCCATAGTGGGCCAAGGCCGTTTGTATAATGGCGGATTTGACAGGTTTGCTTTGGTTTTATCTCTACTTTCATTTTTGCATACTTTAGGCTAATTAGGCCGGGACCTACAGTTTAACGTGGATTCCGAAACACTAACAAACTTCCATGGATATCTTAAAACGCCAGGATTCGAATCTGAAGACTGCCGTACCAGTGACCAGAGCTCTAGCCAATTGGTCATCAGGCCACTTTTCTAGACAGGAGACGTTTTCTTCTTACGGGATAGGACTGTCAGCCCTACACCCAACGCTTTATAGTCATATTAGAAAGTGGATTACTAAAAACCGATTAAAGTTTATTACTAAAAAATGATTAAAGGGGATTACTAACAAACGATTAAAGTGGATTACGAACCACTACCAGCTTCCATGGCACCACCGTGACTCGTACCCAAAAGCTGGTAATGAGCACCAGAGCACTAGTCATTCGGCTATCAGGCCCCTTTATAAGTACACTAGTTCTCAAAAATTATAAAAAAAATTTAAAAGTTGTAATAACAAATTTTCTGTTTATTTGAGTTTTATGTAATTTGAGAATAACATTGGCAAACTAAAACAAAATGTGTCGAAAACATTAACTAAACAATATTTCACAAATGTGGCACAAAAAAAAATCAATAAGCTGATATCTACAGAAGCAATACTCAGGAAACATACTGAAAAAATACAGTATCTGAATACAATGAATGAACAGCTTCAATCTGTATTGTGATCCTATTCATATAAATTTGTACCCATCAGCCATCACTGACTTTCACTCCAATTATAATGTGTCCTTGCCCAAGTGAATCTTTCATCGTATCGTAAGATTCTATGCAATGCCGAACGTCTTTCATTTCATCGTTCCAGAAATGCATCCTACAATCAATAAATTATAGATTTCTATTTCAACACATATCGCTATATAAAAAGGAATCTATTACAATACCATTTGTGCAATAGTCCTCCGTCATAATTTTTCAGATAAATAATATCGAATATTGATATGAAAAGTATTAATGTCTCGAAAATGTGCTGTTTTCTGTTCTCAGAAACTACAAATGCTTTTAAGACATCTATTAATCAGCATGTCTTCTGCTAACTTGGACATCATTCTGTGATGCAACAATACTTTTTAAGCACAGTGCGAAATTTTTATGAAAATTTAATTTTTCCTCATGCAATAGCGATTTTTTCTTAATGTGAAAAGTGCATTTCAAAGAAAATGATGAAATGATGCCAGGTTACCACCCACACACCTTAACTCATCAAAACTGAGTTATTTCAAAAAATAAGATTAGATTTTAAAATTCATAATTAGTGATCACTAAATAAAGTTTTTTAATAAACTTTTTTTTAAAACTATTATTTTTTTATTTAGTATATATATATATGTGTGTGTGTGTGTGTGTGTGTATGTATTTATGAAACCTATCTATTTAACAGTATATCTTAAATATCCATAACTCGCTTTTAATGTAAGTGATAATTATATGCAGTACATGGAATAAATTCTTTTTAGGGTAAATACTTCTTTTCAAGCTTACAATACAGAAATTTTTGCCTTTTGTGTCTTTTGTATGATGGTAAATTTAGTAATAAATGAAAAAAACAGAAGAACTGATTCAAGTCTTGTTTAAAGAACTATTAATAGATAGAAACTGGAAGTCTGTGCCATCGATCACATATTATTGATGGTTTTCCATTTGTAATTGGCGATGCAAAGTTTGACTTTTGTAATTAATCCTAATTAATTTTACTACACTTATATAAAGAAATCAAAATGTTTTAAGAACAATACGACTAAAGGCATTAATATTATTTTGATTAAAATCAAATATTCTTCAGACATCTAGGAACCTATGAATTTTTACAGACTTATAAAACTTGTGTCTTTTACTGAATGAAACCATTATAACTTAAGTGTAAGAGATCAACTATTATTGATACTATTATAGTATACAAGATAAGTAATCATTTTTAAGATCCTCATAAATAGTCATCCATAAGATTTCATCATTTTTTTCCTCTAATGTAGATGGCAAACACTTAGACACTTGGTCCTGGATGCCTTAAGTAACAAAGTAACAAACCTTGAGTAACAAAGGTTACTCACTTTGCATTACCCAGGGGGCGCGTGTAACTTGAAGATCAGCCAAGCACGCGGAGTAACAATGCCCCCGCAAAGCTCTACGATCCTATTCGACCGGGACCTACGGTTTAAAGTGGATTCCGAACCACTACAAACATCCATATCACCGCCGGGACTCGAACCCAAAACCTGTGATACCGAGCGCCAGAGCGCTAGCCACTCGGCCATTCCGGACCCAAATTTCATCCTCTAAATCAAAATCCTCGAATTCAGAAATATACAAAATCTGTATACATTAAAAAGACTTTAAACTATTAAAGTTGTATAAAAAAAACCCGTTCTCTAAGCATAAATGTAATTTATTTATTTGGGATGGCAAGATGTCGTTTTTTACCTAAGTTTCTCAACTTACACAACATATATCATTATCACTAACATTATCATTAACATCAACATTATCTGTCTTCTTTTGGTCATATTTGTGCTAAATCTTTTAAAAGTTAGTTACCTTTTTAAAGAAAAAAATCGGGTGTTGTTATAATTTTTTTGTAATTTTCATTTTTTTTTAAGAAAACACTGTGCGATTATAAAACAATGTTTTATCATAGGTTAAACATTAAAAAATAATATTGTAATTACATATTAATTAAAACATTATTGATATTAATCAATCCGTTAGTGAATAATTTGTAACCTGTAACGATTGCATTCTTCATATGTGCACCACGCAAAATTTTTTTTTTTTTTTTAAAGAAATACTCAGATTATAAGCAAAATAGCTTTCCATAAACGTATAAATATTTGCGTTTAGAATGAGAAAAACATAAATAATTACACTAAACTGCAGAATATGCACTTCACATTACACTGTATTGTTTACTTTAAGCTTTATTTCTTATTTTACTATACATTTTATTATCATAGAAAAGGATATCATAAAACTTTATTATGCAGTAATATAATTGAATACAAATAAATTTGCATTGCTATTATAAGACTAGAAATTACTATAAAGTATTAGCTATTATTGTAAGTGATTGGCTTAGATAACAGAAAAAAATTGATATTTACACAAGTTTTCCTATAATTTTTCATAGATGTTATCAATTTTTCCATAAAAACAATTTTATTACTGTTATTCATTTATTGGGCTTATGTTACCAAAGCTTATTGTCCAAAAATGACTATTGTACTATACTATTGTACAACACTATTGTAAATATCGTTGATTTACTTTCCCTGATTGGCATGGATAAAATATTTGTTTAACCAAGATTAAATTTTTTTTTGAAATAAATAATAATATAAGCATCATTATAAAAACTTAAAATAATAAATATATTGAAACATTTCAACAAAATCAAAATATTTGTATTCTCCAAATTCAGAACAAATATAATATTTCAATAAAATATTTACATAGTATTTAATCAACCTATAATAATATTTACCCATGATAAATATGAGGTAATATTTTTTTTTGTTTAATATGGTAAACATTTTCTAAAATGAAAGATAAGCAACTTTTATTTGGTTCTTCATTAAATATATACGTAACTTGTTGTTCCTTTATATGATTAAAAAATATCTAAATAAAGAATTATTATATTTTTTTTATAGTTAAAGAGATTCCCCCCATATTTATTTATGTATAACAATTTTTATTAGTAAATATAACTTCTTTAGAATGTATTCGAGTTCATTCTATTAGTATTTACTCTAAAAAATATTTTATGTTGATTCATAATGGCTAAATATTTTCTACTTGTATTAAATGCTTGAATTACCTCAGTTATTCAGCAGAAATTGAAAATTTTATTTGTATACTGTATTCAAATTTGAATTCACTTTTTAAAATAATGATATTAACTTAATTATAATAACGATGAACATTAATAAAAATTTATCTTAAAATATTGTGGCGACAAAATATAATTTACGTAAACACTACCATAAATTGATTCTTAAAAATGCAACAAAAACTTATTTTGTTCATTTTAAATGCTTTTATTTCTCATTTAAATGCTTTTTTTTCAACTAAATATAAATCTACTCTAAAAGTATATAAATAAGATATATTGATAGAAATTCATGATTGCATTTGGAAATGTCATAAGAGACTGAAAGGATTACGAAATTATTTTAATTTCTGCAATGTTCTTAACCCATATTCTTATTAGAATGCTGTAATATTACTTCCTCCTACAAACTTCCAAGAGCGCTCTCTGTGGCGTTCAGGAGAAATTGTCAATCGTCCTCGAGACTCTCACCTCGAGAGGAAGTACAGGCAAGCTTATACTACCACTGATAAACGTTTAATTAATAGTTTCTCATCCTATAAGAAATATACTAAACAACACTATGGCGCATTAGGTGGTCAATGTCCTCTCGCGAATCTATAATTAAATGTGTAAATATTGTATATCTCTATTTATATATGTGTGGTGTTTGGCCGTCTATAAATAAAGATGTGTGTTCTCAGACTCGTGTCTCAAGTATCTGAACCCAACCACACCCAGTTACAATCTGGTTGCTCACCCTGTACACAACAATAATTAATTTTATATTATTTAATTTTTAATTTTACTTACTTAAAAGCATTCCCTATCATACATATGTTAAAAAAGCATATCGAAAATTGAACTCTGTTTTAAATTCGATTCTGGTATTATTGTATTTTAATATACAAAATTTTGTATTCTTAAAGAAACTCTTTATTCTTTTATAAAAATATTGAGATTAATCAAAGAATAATAATGATTTAAACATGATGCAATCTTAATATTAGAATGAGGGATTCTAATACATATATATATATCACTGATAAAGTGAGTGTTTATATATCATTCTTTCAAATATGTCTCCAGTTTGCCTTTTCAGTATTTTATTTAATACAATTAACACTACAACAGCTGCCTGACCACACACACAACTCCCATATAAATCTATAAAATCTATTATCCATTTATAATTTAATTTCCAAATTGGTTCACACCGATTCCAAATGAGGTCTTGCCTCATACAATTCCAATGCGATGCATTCCCCCATCGGATAGGGAATATATGCGTATGATTTCCCTCTTGGAGGGATTATCAAGAACTCGTGGCCGTGGCTCGAATAACCACAGGGTATGAAGCAAGTTTGTTTTTGAAATTCTCATTTGAATTTTTTTTTTTTTTTTTTTGTTTCATAGAAATATTTAATGATAAGAACTTAATTTGCTCTATGTATATATATATAAGTAGATATTTTTATATATTTCACATTTAACACATTTATTCTCAAAATATTTGAAATGCATATATCGTAGTATTATTATATTTTGGATCAGATCAGTTTTTGAACAAAATCTTTATTTTTTTAATACACAAGGTGGAACGGGGATAGGGGTATTCCAACTCAAAGCCCAGTGGCAATCCACTTAAACCAACTTAAAAATGGGAATACGTTCGATGCCAGAGTCTTGATTTTTGAATCGTTACAATTTGATGGCAACTATAGTATAATTATATGACCTTCAATCGACATTATAAAGTCTAGCGGGAGTGTTTTAAATTGTCTCAGACTCAGAATTGTAGCGATTACTTAACAAATTATGTAGTAAAAGCTCATACAGAAGATAATACTATTTCCTTCTGTTCTCAACTATGTACTGAGGAGATAGGTTTCTGGTGTAAAACATGTTATTCGAGATAGAACAGTTGGAAACTTAGGGAAGGATAAGAAACTTATTGTCCTTCCTTAATAAGAAAACCTTGTTGATTATCAATTTCTGAGGTGATTTTAAAAATATATATCACAATAAAAAAAAAAATTAAATTTGATCTAATTATATTTAACATATGACTTCTAATTTTTAATTAGTAGCATAACCTTTATAAACTAATTTAACAGGAACTTCGTGCAATGTATGTTTCTGCCTGTAATACCCTATGACATCTTAAAAGATTTATACAAATAATTAAATTTATACAATTATTTGCCCATATATCAGAACATTTTGTCACCTTACCTTTATAAATGAGAGTACGGTTTATACAATCACGATTGTCTTCCTAATTAATAATAATTTTAAAAAATAATTAATAATTTATATTAATTAAATCATTACCAATATTTTGATTAAATATATATATATATATATATAGCCGTTGACATCATGTTTCTAACCAAGAAAAATAATTTAATTTCAAACTAAACTAAGGGATTAGCCTTATTTAGTAGTGCCATAAGATTTTCTGTTATAAATGAGATAAAAGTGTTATGCAAAGAAATGAATCATACAGGAAAATGTGTTAAACTTCATTAAGATAAATTAAACCGTTGGAAAGGTGTATTTCGATCTTTATAAAAAGCTTTTAAGGGTTTAACAATAATAATGTATAAACATCTAACTTTATTGTAATAAATATTTCTAATTTTAAATTTTTTAAATAATTTAATATGAAAAAAATATAGAAATAAGATAATTTTAAATGTAATTCTGGAGTAATATTTCATATCATTACATTCAGATCTTCAAGACGTAATCGAATATATTAGGGGGATCATTAGTTCCTGTCAAGGATATGTAAATACTTATTTTAAATTAAAAGCGCATGCAATTTAGCTTAATTAATCACCTGGAACCTTTTAATTAATTTTCGAAATTTCTATTCTAAAATTATTCGTGTCATGTGTTCTGAGATAAAATTTCTCATGAAATATATTAAATTAAAATATCTAATATTAGGTTAAGCCTGATGTCTACTTAAATGCATTAATTTGATCATTTTTAAATCTGAGGATTTTATGGTATGTGAATATTATTATTATTTGACTTTGTGAATGTTATTTTCAATTTTTAAAGATTGATTCTCATTATCAATATTACTTAATTTTAGAAAAAAACATTACCATTTATTAAAGAAATTTCTAATTTCATCTAATTTTTAACAAGAGTTTGTGAATTATATATATATATTGTCTTTTAAAAGCTTTATTAAATATCTTTTAAAAAAGTCATCATAAGTTAAGTTCATAATAGTAAAATGTTTTTTTAAGTACTAATTCTTGATTTATAAGTTATAATGAGATTCAATAAAAAAAATGCATGAGAGTATATTTTTTTAATTATATCTTGTCATTTCTGCTACATGCATTTAATTGTAAATGTAATTAAAACACACTGTATAATATTTTAATATAAATATTTTGCCCATTAACTACAAGCATTTATCTACAAAAGGGTTCCTAACACAATACGTATAGGACATGGAAAATTTAAACGTTATATTCGTTGATTCATGCTTAATTTTATATATTGCTGTTTTTTATTTGTACAAACTTATATATATTAAGCAGCATCTTGTCATTCTATAGCATAACACATATTTATGTCTAGAAAACGGGTTAACATTCAACTTTTCTTGCTTTAAATATTTTTACTGCATGCAGATTTTGTGTACTTCTGAATTCATGATTTTTCATTTTAGAGGATGAAATTTTTGCTCTTGTTTAGTACAATATCATCAATAATAATCAAGGAGTTGTGAGCAAGGAGAGTATCATATTGAGAACATCCTTGCTTTTGCATTGTACAATATTGCTGTTGCAAAAATCATTGACCATTTCTTATCGTCCATCTTTTTACGACCTTGTCAAAGGGAAACGAAACATTTAGCTATTATTTTTGTTGTTGTTACAACAACAACAACCTTCCTTCTAACCTTCCTCCTCCAACAACAATTTCAACATTCCTGTACTTCTTTCTATATCTTTACTATACAGTATTCTTTCTCTATAAATCTTCGTTTTTAATTAATATTTAAATCTCATGAAGTAATTTGGAACTATTTTGACATTGTAACTATTTTGAATTTCAAATATATGCAATAGTAATAAGCTTTCCCCAATTATTTATGATAGCAATCGTCAAAATTATATATAATAGTAATAGCCTTTAAAGTAATACTAATAAGCTTTCCCGAAGATATCATTTTGTAATAGGATTAGCAATACAATTGCATTCAAGAATTTAAATGAGATCAGTACGCTCTTTAAAACAATTCTACAATAGAATTGATTAATATTGCCTATAAAGTATCATACCGACATTGACAGTGACTACACTGTACTATCATTCAAATATTGGGAATGTTAAAAAAAATGTTTTTATTTATCTAATTGTCTAGTAGTTGTAAATGATAGTAACATCTAAACATCTACCAAAATTAAGAGAGTTAGTGAGAAAGAATTTAAGATATTTTTACAATTGTATTATAAAAAAGTTTTACTGAAGAAATTTTAGAAATTCCTTGTTATTGTGTTTTTAAATAAATATTATGATATATACTAGTAGTGCAGATGATTATTGTTTACAATCATATTAGCATTTAATCAATTAACTTTTACTATTTTTCTTATCCTGTATGTTAAATGACATATGTAATAATAAAACTAAGAACTATGTTAAATAAATTAAATTTAACGCTAAATTAAAATAAATATTCATTAAACATATAGAAACACTTTTTTTTTTTCAAAAATAAAATGTAAACTAAATAAATAAATGACTAAATAAAAAAATGTTACTTCCAATCATACAATCTTTTTGTGAATGTTCATAACCAACTTGATTTATATGGCGCGGAATTTCTGCCTCGAAGTAATGTTTCACTCCACAAATTACTCCATTTCATCTGTACACATTTCGACATGTAACTAAATCACAAATGATTTGTATTAGGGAAAACTTCCATGAGGAA
This sequence comes from Caerostris darwini, assembly GCA_021605075.1. Taxonomy (NCBI): domain Eukaryota; kingdom Metazoa; phylum Arthropoda; class Arachnida; order Araneae; family Araneidae; genus Caerostris; species Caerostris darwini. Next base: position 124,466 of record BPLQ01012116.1, on the reverse strand, counting down.
ATACACCACAAGATCAATTGATCACAAATAATCATAAATCGTTTTCAAAATAATGCAATTGTTAAAATAATACATACATCCATAAAAAATATACTGCTTTATACTGTAATGGATAGAATGAATAAAAGTTAGCATGTTTGCAAGGCATGTAATTAAGTATATAAATCTTTATCAAGGAGATTGGAGTCCATAAAAGCTAAAATGCTGGAATAAATTATGAATCTTATGTCAAAATAAAGGCAAAGATAGCATTTTTACTGAGTTATTATTTTTTCAAATACCTCTTGATATGTTGGGATCTATTACAAATGCCATATTATGACATTATTTTATGTATCGAATAAGATTAATTATAGAAAGAATTAAAATTAACTTAAAATAAGAAATATATCTGAGAAAAATAATATATAAATTTAAAATTTCATTACAAATTTTAAGAGAACTAATCCACAAGAAATAATTTGTTTATTAATCTATTACTAATATCTATTAAAATATAATTATAAAATATATAATTTAATGAATCAAATTATTAATTCAAACGTTTGTACCATAATAATAAACAATACAAATATATTTATATTTTTACATATGTTATATTTTATACATTAATATTTACAATATAAAATACTAAAATATGCTTTTTAAAAATAATTACATTATGCCCATTAAATACACTAATTAACTTATATATATTTCAATCTTCCATATAATTTAAATATGTTATATATTATATTTAAGTACATAAATTATTCAGAAGTTTATCAAATCTAAATGATTTAATACAAACCCATATGAATCTTAAGCAATGAATTTTATTTTAAATAGTGAATTCAATTTAATGTCTTAAATTACGACTTATATTATCTCTTTTTCAAGATTAGTTTAATATTAATAACTTATAAACCCCATAAAAATAGACAAAGTTCCCAGATTTAAATAAAAAGATTTAAAAACGATGATTTACATCTCTAAAGTTCAAAATTTTAAGTCTAAATCTGTCAAAAAAATTTCTACAATTTAAAAAATGCTGGATATAAACTTGCTAGTAAGAACGATATAACGTTTTACCGAAAAATTAATAAACAGTGTAAGCACAAGGCATTGTCCTGATTATAAAAATTTATTATGCAAAAATTATTTTGATACGTTAAAAAAATATTGGATACTTTGGAAGTATTCGTATAAAGTTTTTAATGAGAATACGTACTTCAGTAGATTTCAATGTGATGACTCTTGATAGCTCAGAGTATATCAAAGCAGTTCTCTAGCAAATCTTCTGTAACATTATCTTTTATCCTATTCCTCAGTTCCTCAATGTCAGTAATTGGCGAGGCAAAGATTCTGGCCTTGATATAGATTCAAAAGAAAAAAAATCAAAACATATCAAGAGGTTATGGTCTGATCTATCAATTCAATCCACCGGTCGAGAAATTATTAAATAAAAATAATTAATTTTTTTATATTCTTAGATCATATATAAGAGATTTATATCGTAAAATATACGATTTTCAATAAATTAAAATGCACCTTACTTATATTAACCTTATTTACATATTAAGTACTTCTCTTACCTTACTTACTTACCTTATCTCTTTAACACTAAACTTACTTACCTATTAAGTACTTACCTTATCTTACTTAGCTCTTTAATACTAATCTTACTTACATATTAAGTACTTATCTTATCTTACTGCCTTTCCTTATCTCTTTAATTCTTACCTTACTTACATAATAAGTACTTCTCTTACCTTACTTACTTACCTTCTCCCTTTAATACTAACCTTAATTACATATTAAGTTCTGTTACCTTACTTACCTTAACACTTTAATACTAACCTTAAGTACTTCTCTTACCTTACTTAAGTACTTTCTTTATCTTTTTAAATACTAATCTTACTTACAATACTTACTTATTCAACGCCTAACTTATTAACACACCTAATATTTAATATATCATAATTATAAGATATTTAATTTACATAAGTATTTTCAGAATTATTTATAACAATGAAAATATTTTAATAACCCAAACCACACAATAAGAAGACGCTGCTCCTTTTTCGAAATTTAATCAACTTTTCCATAACACGAAAAAGAAGTTTTAAATAATGAATATGGAAACTCTGGTCAAGAAAATTTACACCTAAATACTACAACAACGAAAAAAAGAAGAATTTTTTTTTTCTAAATGCAGTATTATTTAGTTCGCTTAAATTTTTATTCCAGTCACAGCTTTTAAAAATTCCGGCTGAAAAATCCCATCGTGTAACCATATTTTCTTGTCAAGTTCATTAAAATGTTGCTTGGCGGACATGTAAATCAGTCATATATTTATATTTCTCGGGGAATAGTCTGATTTTTAAGTAATTTACTTTCATCTCACTTATTCTAGCAAATCGTCTGTAATCTGTAATTGTCTACAATCTGTATGAGGAATTGCAATTGCATTTACAACAAATCATACAATATGTATGATGAATTAGAATTGCATTTAAATGAATCATAAAATCTGTATGGTGAATTAAAACTGCAATTACAATGAAACATACAATCTGTATGAAAAATTAGAATTGCATTTATAATAAATCATACAATCTGTATGATGAATCAGAATTGCATTTACAATGAATCATAAAATCTGTATGGTGAATTAGAACTGCAATTACAATGAAGCATACAATCTGTATGATGAATTAGAATTGCATTTACAATGAATCACACAATCTGTATGATGAATTATAATTGCATTCACAATGAAACATACAATCTGTATGAGGAATTAGAATCGTATTTACAATGAATCATACAAGCTGTATAAGGAATTAGAATCGCATTTACAATGAATCGTACAACCTGTATGAGAAATAAGAATTGCATTTACAATTCTAATTCCTCATACAGATTGTAAGATTTAATGTTGTTTTTTTTATCAATATAACTAAATTTATTATGTCCTTACATCATGTATAAGATATTAACATCCTAATATATGATTTCAATAAAGTAAAATATATCTTATATATATAATAATCTTACTTAAATATTAAATAAATCTTATTTATTCGACACCTAACATATTAATATATCATAACTATAAAACATTTTATTTAAATAAGTATTTTCAGAATTATTCATAACAATGAAAATATTTTGTAACACACAATTATAAAGCGCTGCTCCTTTTTTGAAATTTAATCAACTTTTCCATAACACGAAAAAGAAGTTTAAAATAATGAATCTGGAAACTCTTGTCAAGAAAATTTACATCTAAATACTGCAACAACGAGAAAAAAAAAGAATTTTTTTCCTAAATGCGGTATTATTTAGTTCGCTTAAATTTTTATTCCAGTCACAGCTTTTAAAAATTCCAGCTGAAACCTCCCATCGTGTAATCATATTTTCTTGTCAAGTTCATTAAGATGCAGCTTGGCGGGCATAACAAATTGTATCCATCTCCCCTCATTTACTACCTGCTTTTCTTTTCTCCAAAGAAAAAAAAAGGATGTAGTAGAGACACAGAAATCAGTGTCCAATTTTCTCTTTTACTGACGTCGTTATCTTGTTTGCTCTTATTTAAGCGCAACCTTATCTTCTGCGTTGGTAAAAATAAAGCAACGAAACCTTCGTTGACCCCAAACACAAGTCCCGTAAACACCGTAATGAAAACTAACGAGTTGGTAAGCAATAAATCATGTTAAGGCGTGTGATGGAAACAGGAATAAAAAAGAGAAAACTGAATATACATTTTTTTTTCTCTTTTCTTGAAGAGAACGCAATTGAAAATTCAGAGAGCATCACTGACAAAGAACTAAAAAGGGGGAACTTTTAAAAAGTGGAAGAAGAAAAAAAAAAGTTTCCTTTTCCAGGTGTTTTTCAGTTGCATAATTTGGGGACTTAAAACCACAAATCTCATGTGTAATTATACTTGCTCCTCTTGAAAAATAACGACCAAGAATGCTGTAAGCTATTAGCAGTTCATTTTAGAAACACAAATAGAACATTACTTTGGATGATAAAACATAAATAGTAATTTGTTTCCACTGTAAAATGTTACGTCTGTGGCCCCTTCAGGGCCAGGGATTGTATATCAAGCAACTCCATCCACTTTTAGGTTCTTTTTTTGTAAATTGTCAACACTTACAGCACTGAAATTTTAAGGAACCCCGTTAAGAAAGTATTTAATGATATTTTCACAGAGACATGATTTACTATACCGACTTATAGTAATATAATAAATGATGACTTACATGACTCTTTTCATGTTTACTCTTTTGGTGGCTTACTCTTTACATGCACTCTTTACTCTTTACTATTTACATGACCCTTTTGATTTACTCCTTTTCATGACTTACTACAATAAATCGCAGAAAAAATACATATTCGCTCGTTGTAGTAATAATATTTTAATATAAAATGTGTTATATTGCACATAACTGCTTGAGACTTTTTCTCAAAGTGAATTAAATATTTTAGATGTAAATTTAATAGAATTATTTTTAAAATGTAATACAGTTTTTCAAATATTTATTGATGTGTGAAACTCATATTAAAAAATCAACGGAATTCAAAAACGAAGTTTTCCTTTAAATTCAAAGTTAAAATTTCAATATGAAAGCAAGCATTCCCTTAAAATGTCAAAATTTTCTACAACCCAGTTTGCACTCAAATTGAATGAAACTCATGCAAACAAGAAATGTTCAAATCTTTTTTAATTAGATTGCAGCTTTAAAGTAAATATGAGCACCTATAGAAAATTATAATTATGCCACATTCATGTTAAAAAATTAAATCAACTTCAAAAATGGAATTTTTGTTTTAAATTAAAAGTTAAAAATTCAATCTGAAAGCAGACATTCGCTTAGAATGCCAAAACTTTTCTACAATCCAGTTTGCACTCAAATTGAATAAATCTATGCAAATAAGATTTGAGCAAACTTTCCAGATTAGTTTGCCGTTTGAAAGGAAAGATTAACACCTCTAGAAAATTATAAGTATGTCAAATATATCATTCAGCAATGTCATATAATAAATTCTTGCTGAATCGGCGAATATTAATGTAATATAATACAGCATTTATTAAAAGTACATGTAGGGAAGAAAATAGATTTTTGAAATAATAATCAACAATTTCAACTGGAAAATCAGTAAAAACTACGAAATGATTTCAATTGCACACTTATTACATGGTACTCTAATGTAAATAATTTAAACTGAATTAATTCCTTTAAATTTTCTATGCTTATTTCCAAATTAATTTGTAAATTTTTATTTGGTGTAAGCTTTAAATTTGAAATTCATTGTTCTGGCTAAATTGAACTTTCAAATTTGAACATAAACTTACATATAGTTCTATAGTAGATGTTAATTTTATTGTTCATTTCCATTAAAATTTATATTATAAGAAGCAAAATTATTTTATAATTATACCATAAATGTAAAAAGATTTTACATTTCAATGTAGATGATTAATATATGTAAGTGATAAATTAGATTAAGTTAGAGCAAACGAAGTTGGCATTCAGAAGTGAGAAAGGAAGGTTCGGAATCTGACAAAAGGAAGCGAATCGAATGCTACTGTATCTATCCCTAAGATGCCATCTTTGTCTAATACTGTCGTGAGCTTACAATATGAGGGCAAACTGCATGCCAGAGGCCCAAATTGAATAAATCAGAAATTGATGAATATCTATCAATTCAGTAGCGAACAAACTAAGCACAAAGTGCTTTCTGAATAAAGAGACGTAATTTCCAAAATTATTGAATGTCTACAAAGAAAAATCACCACATTAAATTTTTACTTAAATAAAAAACGCAGATTGGTCTTGACTTCGATTGGATGATTTCGATGGGATGTTTCTCCTGTATTATCTTGGATACTTGATTTCACCCCATGTTATTTTATGTGAAAAAAACTTTATTTAAAATATTAAGGACATTCCACACAGGAAGACTGCTTCTCCTTTTAAGATTAAAAATTGCTTGTTGCTACTTTTCCTTAGTATCAAAAAGTATTGTATTGTAGTCAGTAAAAAATTCGTTTATCTTCTTTATATCTTGAAAGAATCCAATAAAGCATTCGATAAATGAATAAATGAATGAACCTCTTTATAAAAGTTTTGAAAGTACAAATTGTAATTTGATAAAAACAAGTAATATATATATATATAAAAAATTTAAAATCAATTCCCACTTTTTTTTCACTATATTACAGAAAGTCCTTTAAAATAATTTTCATTCATTTTTTTGAGTTTTTTTGGTGCCATCTATTGGTAGATATATGCAACTTAAATCTAAAAAAATAAAATTAATTAATTAAATTTAATTACTGAATTAATATTTGAAAAAACTGTATTAACATCAAATGCCATCCACTACAAGTTAAAAAAATGCATTTAAACTTGAGTGGATGAATAAAAAGTATTTTATGAACGATTGAACATTTGAACAAGATATATAAAGGAAGAGTATGAGCTAATAGAAGGAATTGAATAAAATCTCTGATTTAAATTTAATACATCTTACATAATAGAAATGATAGACGCATTTTCCATAATAATAATATTTTTTCTTTCCCTTTTTAACAATCGTTTTTTTTTTTAAACTTTGAACTGAATTTTGCACAAAAAATTGGGATTTAGTATAAATTTATACTAAGTGTTTGCACTTGCATACAATCAGTAGCAAACAATTTTAAAAAATTAATTTGTTAAAATCTATTGATCTAATATTATATTGTATAACAAACCTTTTTTGTAAGTTTTATAACAGATTTTGTAAAAAGATTTTTTTTTTCTTACGCCACTTAGTAGACAGCAACATTTAGAGCAAGTCCATGAACGCGCGTAGTCTCATGGAAGAAGGGAAATGAGGGGCAGCTTCTGTTATGATGGAGTATCTGTAGGTAGAAGTCTGACTTAGCTCCGGGACGCTGAAGAAGGGCAGTGCCTTCCAGGAGGACTTTTAGGGGGAACTACCCAGCATTTGCTATTCTTATGGGAGAAATCCCGGAATACACGCACCAGGTAATCCGACTCACGAGGCAAGATGCTGAAGATCATAAACGTTCTCAAATTTCATCGTTTGTTTGAAACAGTGTCTAAGCCGAGAGCGGATTGAACCTCCGCCCTAATGTTCACCAGTAGCGCGTTATCACTGAGCCACGCATCGGACTTAAAAAATAATTAAATTAACGAATAGAATTTTACCACTATTCTAAATTTCGCATGTTCATCAACTTATATAAATATCGTAAATCTGTCTTTGTAAATATTTAAATAACGTTCAAAACCCCCAAAAAAATATTGGGAAAAAATATTAAATGACATTAAAAATATCTTAGTTCATTTCATAGATAACAATCAATATCCCTATTTTATAATATAAATATGGTTAAAATGCGCAATTAAAAAAAAACTCGCTTATAAAATTTTCTTAATTATTATGACAAATTATTTACCTCCTTTTTTTCCAAAAATTAATTTTTAAAATTCTGAGAAAATTAAGGATTTTGATAAAATTAATAAATTGGTTATGTTGGAATCACGAAAAGAAATATGTGAAAAGTTCTCAAAACTAGAAGAATTAGATTTAAAACTCAGGGAATAGGATATCGCGGGATTTTTTTTAACTAATGTGATGCATTGTGTTTTCATTTGCTACGTTTGATATTAAGCCAATACAAACTGAAGAACTTAATAAAATTGTTGCAGAAAACTTGTTGCAGAGTCTTGTTGACTAATAGCCTTGTTCACAGTAGTATGTAACATTCTCGCTACGCAAAGTGTATTGTAACAAATATTAAAATTTTTGATTAATTAACTGCATAGTTTGTAACATAATATATTGCCCTAAATTGGTTTGAAGATAGTTTAACTCTGTAAATAATTTATTATCTTTAAAGTGAACAAGATATTATTCTGGTGTGTGGATTTTGCCATCTACAAGAAGTAAGTAATAATTAAAAGTAAGCATACTAATACTTATTTAAAAGAAAATGAGTGAGAAAGGTAATGTGCTAATTTAAATTCTATGTTTCAGATAACACTGTGTTACGTTTGATTCTTTATATTAGTTTTGATGTGGGTTTTGGGTATTTTTTTTAATTTAAATTAAGTTTAAGACTAACATTAAATTTTTTTTGATGTTTTTATGAAATTTTAAAAGGAAAGTAATCAAATTCATTGAAAATCTGATAAAATTTATGGAACAAAACATAATTGTATGAGTTGAAATAATAGGGGTAGTATAAAATGAAGTCCAAAATGCAATTAATACAAGATAATTAAGCAAAAAGAAAATTGTAATGGAAAGAAAAATAATTAAATTTTGAACAAACCAGAGTATAAAAAATTGATTCTAGGTAGAATTTAAATGTGACCCAATAATAGTGTTTATTAACAAATATAGAATAATTTATTTCTTACAAAAATTAAATTGAGGAAGTGAAAAATGGAGAATTACAAAGACTAATTATGAGTTTTAAATCTAGTGCTATTTTTGGCTACTCAATTATATAGGTTTATATTCCAACAATTCTATATAATTTGCTCAGCGTTGTTATTTTGATTCTCTTAATTACCAAATTTCATTTATTCAATATATTATAGACTGATGTTAAAAATTAACAGAATTCATCTTTGTCAATTTTTTCTAGAATTATAGAACATTTTGATGAGATTAAGTATGACCCCAAATTGACATAATATTAAAAAACACACAGCTGTTATAGAATACACTCAAGATCTCAATTAGCACTCTTCGACCTTAGAATTTATAAAGCAGAGTTCCAACTATCCAACAAAAAAATCGGCTAAGAGATGTTATGATTCCTTTTACAGTTATAAAGCTCTGAATTCATACTAAAAATCAAATTCCCTGGGGAAGTTGTGTCTATCTTTCCAAAATGCTGTTTTTAAAGTTTTGAATAGTTTTGGAATTTAAGACGAATAGTAGTTGCCCTAGCAGAAACATGTCAGTTATTATTTCTAAAGATCATGCTGGCGAATCCACCGGAAAAATATCTTTCCATAAATACTTTGAAGAAATAAACCTTAAATGGAAGCCCATTTTCGTTTATTAAAATGGAATCATGGCTGATTATATCCTTGAAAAAATGCACATAGAATTGAAAATCACAATAGTCTCAGAACCTCTGACAATGACATGTAGATATGTGGGCCCTTTCAATACACCATCAATCTTCCGCTGACATAATGGTTTTTTTCCAGGGATTGGAAGATAATTAGTAGGTCCTTTAATCTCTCCAGATTATTGTCTGTAGTGAATAAATTATTTGGATGATTATTTGGAACTCAGCAGTGAATAAATAGGTACCTCCCACTTCTTTAATTCAAATTTGATGTTCTCTGTTAAACTTGCTCTTCTGTGTACAGGAATGAGCGAGACACAAGAAATAGTGTCCTTATATCATATCCCTCTCAAAATTCTCTTTCTGGAAAAAGTAATACTTGAAATTTCGTCCTTGTGGACGCATTAATGTTATTAGAAAACTGAGGAACTAATACTAATCATACTTTTCGCTGTAATGGAAAAATATCAATCTTTATTGTAAGTTTTGGTTATTCTGTAACTTTTCCCAGACCGTATCTCTACAGATTATGTCTTTAAACTACTCCCATTAATATTATAGTGACTAAGACACCGTTTGTCATATTTCAGTCTTTATCAATCTGCAATTAAGCAGCAACTTCTCTTCTTCAAAATCTACCCCCGATTCATTCTTCCATCATACACATTATGTGTATGATGGAGTGTATCGCGTTCATACATCACGGTGTAGTCTTGGTCTATACATAATTCACGAAGTCCATACATCACGGTTTAATGTTTGTCTATACATAAATCCCGGAGTCCATAAATCACAATCTATTGTTGGTCTATACATATATCACGAAGTCTATACATCACAATCTAGTCTTGTATATATATATATATATGGAGTCAATACATCACTGTCTAGTCTTGGTCTATACATACATCACGGCGTCCATACATCGTTTATTCTTAGTCTATATATTCAACATGCATCCATACATCAAGGTCTAGTCTCTTCTTGGTCTGTACGGGCTATTAATTATTATTTTAGTTGCTAATTTTTGTATTTTACGGAATGTTGCAAATAAAACGCCACAAAAATCATTGAGGTATCTGAGACAAAGAAAAGCGGAAGTTTTTGTATGAACTTTATAACTACTCCCCCACACTCACGTATACGCTGATTATTTGAGACTATTCATTTGAATCTTTGTTGAAAACCATTAATCTTATTTTATTCATTACTCTTTGAGAAAATGGACAAAATATGCAGATTCGCTACATTTGAACACTAATGTGTTCAAAAACATATGTTCAATTAATATTATGTAAACATATAATAATGAAAACAAGCTGAATAATTTAACATATGCTCTAACCCCTTCAAAAGTAATCTTAAAAAAACTAAACAGATCCAATACCAGATATGATGATTAAATGTGAGGAATTATTGAAATATTTATTGATACAAAGTTTTATAAAATTACTGTTCATAATTACCATAATATAGAACAGTAAGAACAAAACTCAGAATCTATTTACTTTAAATACAACCTCTCCATCTTCTCTCTATTTTTTTCTTCCTTCCAAAATCAATCGCAGAAAAGCTCCGGTAACGAAAACTAAACGCCCAAACACGACGCGACATTTAAACCTTTACTTCCCAAATCCCCCAAGTGTCATAAAAACTTCCCGCCGATAAACATCGAACTCCACCGAATTACTACATGTTCTCCGAGATATTTTTTAATGCTGCTTCCCTACCCCCTACGCCAACCTAAGTCAAAAAGATTACGGAATGTCCTTTCAAAGTATTAAAGCACGGAGAGAGTGCAAAAAAAAAATTCACACATGAGGTGCTCGTAAAAGAGGATTTGTGCAGGGCATCGAAATTGGGATTGAAACAACATTCCACCACCCCTAAAAGGTCTCCAGACACCAGCGTAATCCTATCTTCAGCAAAGGAGAAGGGGTTGCAGTTCATTAAACGCTGTGTCAACAGTGCCGTCGACCAATCGATCAGATCGTGTGTACACAGCCAAAGATCACTCGATAACAGCGATGTGCATAATAAATTATGTGTAAAACATTCACGAATAGTGGAGCTAGCAGAAAAAAAAATGCGCGGGGGATTTTCCGATGACCTGCTTTTCCCCCACATATTCCCTCCCATGTCGTCATGACTAATTTAACACCATATATATATATACATATATATTTTCTTTTGGTGCACACCATGCATAATATAAAAAGAAAAAAGACTCCCAAGACGAGTGAACCTTTGAAATATTTCTATCTTGTTGAAAAACAGCAAAGGGGGAGGTACTGCTTTAGGGGGTGGAGGGGTGAGTTAGGTGTGCGAAGGGAGCAAAACATTGTTTGTCCATTGATAAATATTCTCGTAAATTTGCATAAAAAGTATTTTAACAGTGGGGCTGCTTTGTTAAATATAATGAAAATGTTACGCTCAATATATTTCTTCCCCTGCCATTTGCCAAAGTTTTTGGGGAGGGCTGTAAATAACTCGGATTTGAAAGGGGCGGGGTAAAAATTATAGAAAGAATTTCTTGGGGAAAAAAAGGCATTATATATTTATAAACTATTGATTGCGTTAAAAAAATTTGAGTATGTGACCAAATATAAATAAAATTATTTTAGACACTTTATTTAAGATGATCATGTATCCTTTTATTCATTATTTTGTCCCCTTAATTTATATTAGTTGGGCGAAAAATTATTTTCCCCGTACTTTAAATGATGTGTTGAATATCATTGAGTAATGGATAATATGTAGAAACATAACAATAGGGATTTTTTTCATAACCTTCATAATGGCGTTGCTATTATATCTTCTAATTTGGCATGCACGCCTGTATAAATTTATATGGCAGTTGGAGACAGTATTTTAAAAATTTTTGCATCAATATCAATGTAAACGCATTCAAAATCTTTGTAATTTGATTTTTTAAGATGGAAAAATTGGTAAGTTTTTAAATCAGAAATTCAGTTTAGTAAGGAAACTTAAAGTTAAAAGTTTAACAGTAATAAAATATCAAACGTAATGGTTTCTTTTAGCATACCACAAATAATGTAATGTGTTGTATGAAAGCAATTTTACAATATTAGAAGAAATAAATCTTTTATTACAAGAAATTTTGATTTTAATAAAAATAGTATATAAAAGTTTTACGAAACAATATCAGATTTGTCCAAAGGCTGCAAGTTGTTTTTAAAAAGATTTTGAGTTCCTAAAAGGAATATAATTACTTGTATTTAAAACTGATTATATATTCATTACCAACGAATTAAAAAAAAAACCTTTTTATTCTTTCTTGTGTAATGTAATGTCTAGGCCTATACTAGACCTATAACGGCTTCAAGAAGAGGACCATCTTAAGGTTCCTATTAACACTTTAATTTTTATTTAGATGCATTACATATTTATATACATAATTCTATTTACAAGAAATAAATGAAAATTAAAGATGATTTGATTCACAAGTGCAGTTCACTCTTTCTTGTGTAATGTAATGTCTAGGCCTATACTAGACCTATAACAGCTTCAAGAAGAATTTTCACAAACATGAGGACCATCTTAAGGTTCCTATTAACACTTTAATTTTTATTTAGATGCATTACATATTTATATACATAATTCTATTTACAAGAAATAAATGAAAATTAAAAGAAGATTGAAGATTTGTAGAGTTCTTGAATGTACGACGAATCTGAAACACATGATCTGCGGCGGACCTTAATGATCACACAGCCTAATACACCAGTCCAAACCACTCTATCCCTTTTAATGATTTAAAATTACGTCATAATGTACGAAATGCACTTGTTGCTGTCAAATGTCAAGTACTTAGACTTCAAGTCATATGTTACTATATCGACACGGATGTACTACATTCAATCAGAGAAATCCAGATCCCACGTGGATCCGGGTTAGAATAGCCGCCCTGCAGCCCATGCATATCGTAAAAGCCGACTGAAATGGGTGTCCAGTGATCCAGTAAAGTCAAATTTCTCCCTTTGCTGCCGTAAGGTTAAGGACAAAAAGAAGTTGCATTTTTTACCTTTTTATGATGAATCGTTGTTATAAGACACAGTTCATGGACTTGGCCTAGATGTTGCTGTCGACCAAGTGGGATAAGAAACAACAAAGATACCCAAGTGCATCATCGAGTTTTTACACTGCATATACTTTACTTTGTACCACATTGAACAAGTAATCTAGGAAGGAGCAAGGATATCGGAGGTTCATCTCTTCTTATTTATTCATACGTAGACTTTCTTTTAGAATGCCTATCAAAGAAACACATTAGGAAGCATTTGATTTTGCATCACTTGTCAGATTTCGAACCAAAGCAATACTGCATCCACTAATTAGCTGTGAATTTTAGAAATAAAGTTCAATTTTGGAATGTGCATCTTAAATGTTTTATAAAATAAATATATGAATAACACACGGAAAAATAGTATATAAATTTATTAAACATTAAACAAGTCGAGTATGTACATGCTTAGGTGATGATGAGGGAGTCTTCTTGTTTTTGAGTATATATATATACTTTTGTGTATCTGAGACATTGAATATATATATATATATATATATATATATAATATATATATATGTGATTATATATATGATTATATATATGTGATTATATTATATATAATATATATATGACAGTGATGCGGTGTGGTGTGGTGTAGTAGTCTAATACGACTGCAGAACGTCAGACGTAGGGCTGACAATCTTACCCCGTAAAAGGAAAAACAACATCCCATGTTTAGAAATTTGCCAATAGGCAGAAGGCCTTCATCTACCATGGGTTTGTTCCGCCATTGAAGAGTAGCATGTAGCATGCTTTAATTTTCAAAAGTAGCATGATTTAATTTTCAAAAGCAGTACATATAGAACAGGAGCTAAGTGTTAATGAAATGCCAATTCTAATCTACTGTATAACATTGAAATCATGGCCCCAACCCAATTTGGAGCAAAGAACCTTATATGTAGCTTCTGGTGATTCACACTCTCATATATCCTCTTTGAAATTATCTGATCTCCTCTCTACATCCAAACTTTTTTCAATGTTTCAAGTACAGTATTTGACAATGTGCTTCGTATTTTCAGTTTATAGCTGCTTCAAATATACTGAAAGATTTCTTTTAATCATAATAACGCAATATTTTTTATATAATAAGAAAAAAATAAAATATGTATTTCTAAAATGCGTCTTAAGAATTGAAGAAATGTATATACCTGCTTTAAAGTATAATTGATAGCTATATTAAGTTATTAATTGCAAGAAAATTATTGCGTCTCTTTAAAATTATTGAGTATTATCATTATTAAGATTATTGTAATTGATAAAAATGGTACGGGGAATATTTTAAATTTAAATGAATTTACATTTTTACTCAGCGGTTATTTTCAAGCCACAAATATTAAATGAATGATGTTGTCTTAAGTTTGCAAAATGGCTCAAGATTTCCTTAGGAGCCAAGCATTAATCATTCTGTTACAACAGAACAAATTAAAAGGATATGCTGGCGAAAGTACAATTAGGAGAAGGAAGTGTCATATCCGGAACACATTTTGACGAACTGGACATATTTTCAAAATGAGCGATAAAAGACCAACGTAAATTGTCAGGACATCTAACGAGAAAGAGTCAGAGGGAAAAAGAACTGAAGATGATTACAATGGTTTAATAAATTACATTAAATGTTCAAGACATGAATCAGAAGTAACAAGCAACGAAAAATGTATGAACTAATTAACTGTAACACCGTAATTAATGGTGCAACCATATATATCCGTAATATTGATTCATGGTTATTAGAGATTAAATACGATGCGTCTCGGCCTATACTAGACCTATAACGGCTTCATGAAGAGGGCCACTTTCAGGTTACTGGAAACGCTTTAATTTTTATTTACTTACAAGCACTATATATATATATATATATATATAAATATAAATATATATTTGTATATATATATATATATATATATATATATAAAGTAATCTGGGTAATTATACATAGAAATTAAAAATTAAAATAAATTTCGATTGCAAGTGCACGATTAAATCACACAGTTCATCGATCTATGATATTCAGAGTTCTCGAGTCTACGTCGAATCTAATTGTCTGGTATGCTGCAGACCTTAATTATCACACAGCGTGGTACACAAAATCACTAGAGGTTCACTTTGAGAGCAGTCGGTATATCCAGCCTATTTAGTCACTTCAGAGAAAAAAAAACACTTCTGCGACGATTTATCGCAGAACTCTCTTTCTTCTTCACCAAAAATCAAAGACGATCCGTCGAGCGGGATAGTCAGCTTCCCTTCTTCTCATTGGGATAGACATTTCTCAATCGTGCTTCAATCACCAATCACGATGGAACAACTGTTGGGTTATTGTCCATATATTTTTCAAAGATACATTCCTCTCTCTCCTGAGAATGAAATGCCAAAACTTTTCACGTGTACAAAAAAAAACTGCTACAGTATATAGATTTCTGAGTTTCTTTTAACGTTTTGATCGCAGGAGATAGCAGGGAAGTATGGGAATACTTGATAATATGGGATAGATGAGCCACTTTTTTTTTTTTACAGTAATTTTTTTTTTCAAGTTGGCAACATATTAATATATATATCGATGTGTACAAGTGTAAAATAAATCACATACCTTAATGCCATTTAGAAAATGTAATGATGAATTATTGCTAATTATATACATGATTAAATTAGTATATTTTATTGTTATGTCACAGTTATAAAAATTTGTAATACTTTAATAATTCAGACGGTCAATAATATATTCATGTTTGTGAAAATTGAAACACCATAAAGGAATCGTCATAATTAAATGAAATTTAATACACAGTTGAGTGGTAATGGTACAAATAAATGATAAAATTTTCAAAGCAAATAAACAATAACAAGAGATCGGAATCAGTATTTTGTTTAGCCACCACGCGCCGCAATAAGTGCTGCTACTCGATGTGGCCTGGAGTCAAACAAATTTTGAATGTCTGCCTGAGGAAGAGCATTCCATATTGTTTGCATGCGCACCCAAAGTTCGAACTTCACTCATGTACCGGTTGCTGTTCTGATTGCCCACAATTCTTAGCAATTGAGATCGTCCATGATATGCTATGGCACCCCAGACCATAACTCCGGGTGTTCGTTCACTGTGGTGTTCGATAATGCACTCCGGAAGGTGGGCTTCACCAGCATAGTGTCTGACACGAATGCGACCATCATGGTACCACAAATTAAAGCGGGATTCGTCAGAAAACACGACATGCTGCCAATCAGCACGCCAGTCTACATGCTGAGCGGCCCATTGTAGCCGCAGGCGGCGATGGTTTAGCGTGAGAGGGATCCTGTATAAAGGAGTCCTTGCGCGCAGTCCACGCTGCAGCAGACGTCTACGTATTGATGAAGCACACAATGAAACACCTGTAGCTATTGACCACTGTGCTGCCAATTGTCTAGAGGAAGCTGTACGGTCCGTTAGCGCAATGCGGACCAGGTGTCTATCATCGCGAGCTGACGTTACATTTCGGGGTCCACTCCCGGATTTCCGAGTTGTCCGACACTCGTCCGTTCACTTCTTCCAAAAACGCATCACTGTGCTGCTGTTACGCGGCACACGAGCGGCTACTGCACGATAAGACAATCCAGCTTCATGAAGGCCAATGATTCTCCCTCGTTCAAACTCTGTCAGGTGTTCAAATCTCGCTCTCTTTCGTCGAAGAGGCATAAATAACGATTGAGCTAACGTTTACCACTAGCAGATAACCAACGATAGCTATACACGCCCCGCTACAGCCGTCTATTTATTCAGATCCATCCACTGTTCAGAGGGCGCTGCTCAGCATACGCATGCACTACGTATTTGAAATTCTAATCATTTGCATATCATGCGCTGATTTGCATTTCCTGAAAATTTCAGCTCACTCGCGTAAGCCCTTCATGATGTTGCAATTTTCACAAACATGAGTTGTTTATATTCTTACCGAATCATTAACAACAACAAATCCCATTGCTTTTACAGAATATGGTGGGAAAAATATTCCCTTTGTCATACCAAGAAATGCTGATCCCTGAAACGAGGTGCTTCATCCTCGTGTCTTATTGATGGCGGAATCCATATAAAAGATCGAGATAATTAAGGGAAGCTCATTAAGTTAATAAATGCAAATTTATTGCCGGATTCTTTTCCGTCGACTCGATGCCAAGAAACAAATCTCTTGAATGTAGTTTATTGGGTTGGAAACAAAACTTTTGTTTTTTTCACTCGTCTTCTTGTCTCTGTGAAATCCATTAGGGGAAGCAAATGCGGGGACTGAAGACAAAACAATGAGCCGATCAGCGAGCGAGAAGCTACAATGGCAGGTACACGACCATTAATGAAGGATCTTTAACCTGTCTGTGATAAACAGGGCTGTTAATGATGCCGGTGGCATTTCACTGGAGAATTAGTTTGTAGGCAAAGTCGATAAAGTCTTTTTCTTTTGGGTGCGGAACACTCGGAATACTCGAAAGATGTTCCATTGGAAATGTTTAAATTAAACACTTTGATTTTTTTATTGTGCTCGGAACGTTAATTATTGCATACGTGTACCCTTGCATCCGGTTTGGGAAGTTGTCAACTTCAAAGGATGTTACTGCTAATGATGATGTATCGAAAATTAACTACTCAAATAGCCTTGGAAATCCTGTAGGTGCACAATTCACAATGGCCTGCCCTAGTTTCACGTTATTGATGAATTGAACTGATGTGTTGGAGTGATAAATTGTTTTGGCATTCTTTAGTGCAACGAACATTCTTTACATACTTGGATATCTGTCAAATATAATTAACCAACAGTTGTTCTTAAACAAAAATCATTGTTGTTATTTTCTTTACAAATTTTTAAAACGAATGCGATGCAGTCAGTGAAATGTGCCTAAAAGAACAACATGATGCATTTAATTTAATGTTCACGAATTATGAAACACATATTTTTTATTTGTCAATTTATTTTATATTCAAATATGGAAACATTATATTACATCATGAAAAGTAACAACTCAGCATAGAAAACTATATGATAATTAAATCTCTTCTGAGAATGGCAAGAAATTGAATTTCCACCACTTTTTATATTACTTTATAGGAAGCATTTATCCTCTTCATGAATAAACAATTGAAAAAAGTTGTTTAGATTTTCAATAGTGATGGTAACTTTAAATTATTCATATGTATGAAATGGAAGCAATAAATCATTCATCTATGTGAAATGTAACAATAAGTTATTCATCTATGTAATATGGAAACATTAAATTTCAGCGTTCTGCAATAATTTGACTGATATAGTATGCGAGAAATTTCAAATATGCATTTGCCTTAAGATTTAGAATATTATTTACTCTTTCCATAAGCAGTTTTTCATAACTGATAATAAAGAAGGCAATCTTAAAAGTTAAACTTCGAAACAAATGTTAAGCTTTTTTTTAATAAAAAAGAAGTATAAATTGAATGACATTTAAATTTGCATTGAAAATTTAAAAATGATAAATATTTCTTAGATTTGATGGAAAAATTGCAATAAATTTTTCTTCTTAACATACTTTTCCATATCCTTTATTATGATATTTATTCTCATTTAACAGAAAACAGTTTATTTTTGTTATTATCTTTTTAAACCATTATTAACTTTATATACTTCCAATTTTATTATTCCAGCAGAAAGGGAAGCATAATTGGAATATTTGAGAATAGATTCTATAAACATATTTTTTTTCATTTATTCATTATTTTTACTTTAATTTAGTTTTACTTTGACTATTTTCGGAATTTAAATATTTTATAAAAGAAATTTATTCACATTTGTGTCATATAAAAAGGAAATTTAAGAAAAATCATACACATGGGAAACATTTCTATTAAAACTAATAAATGAATTAAATGTTTTTTTATAGTAAGATTGAATGAATTAAAGAGATTGCTTTTGTTTAATAGTAAATCAGTTTGAATCAACAATATTTTATTTAAAATTAAGCCTCAATTTTAGAAATAGAATCTATTGAAATTTCATTAAAAAAAATAGATAATACTTCCATTAAGGAAATAGTTTTTATATGGTTGAAATTCAGTAATCTCGATTTTTGTTTAATTTATATATAATGGGATTTTATATAAACTAACTATTCCGCAAAGGAAAGCAATTTCCTTTTAAATCAGAAAAGAAATTTAAATTTGAAATTAAGATTAAATCAAAAAGGAAACTTGAATCTATTTAAATAAAAAATGAAAATTGCAAATAGTGAAGATAAAATATTTATGCGGAATTTGTGTGGAATTATTTTCAATACTTAATTTTTTTTTATTAATACCAGATCTATTTTAATAATTATATGCAGTTGTGTGCAGGTTGGGCAACCAGCTTGCAACTGGGTGTGGTTGTGTTGAGATATTTGAAGAACACGTGGAAGAACTCATGACTTTATACACCCACAAACACCACACACATACAATTAAAGCAATACAATATTTAAGATATTTAAAGCCCTATAACTATAGATTCGTGCAAGGATTCCAATTCTAAGATGAAAACTCGATATTCAGCTATGCGCAAGATGCGCGAAATATACTTCCACTTCATATGAAAGTGTTTAGCCAACAGACGATTTTTCTTGAACGTCACAGGGAGCGCTGTTGCCAGTGTGTAAGTGGAAGCACGGTTACAACAACAAACAGCATATACACGTTATGAGCATATAATGCACATGGAATATTATGTGCAAATATACATTATGAGAATACAGTGGGCATAAAATACTGTAGGCTGATGCACATTTTACACAATTTAATTTAAAAAATTATATGCATGGCGTCACTAGAAAAATGAACATAATAATAATTAGACTTTATAGTCTAATTTAGAATTTTTAGTCTAACAACTTTTCACGTAAATAAATTAAATGTTTGAAACACACAGGGAGTTAACATCGCACGCATTTTCATTAACATATTTAGATACCCTAATCCAAGAAAGAAATGAAATTTAATATTTCTTGCTAAAAACATTTAGTGTTATTTGAGAAGTAGATAGCTACATTTGAAGTACAGACGAAAAATTAAATGTATATAAAAAAAGTTAGTTTTAAAGTAATATATCATTATATCACAAACCTTGTTCTTGTATTATTTTAAAATCAATGAGTAAAAGAATAAACTAAACTGTGAGAAAACATGCAAAATTTTGATGTTGGTTTGAGTAATTTTTATCTGTCTGCCTATTTGCATTGCTGCCTAGTCATCAAAGATATAAAAAAAATATAAAAAAAACGTATAATGAGAGACTAAAATTTTTCTGGAAATTGCTATAAAATTGAAAATTTATTATAATTTCTCATTTTCCTTTTAATTCATACTTTCTTCATATTATTATTAGCAAGGTTCATTTTTTTTTTGTTTTAATTTTTAGGATTTCTCTATGTACTTGGAACATTTATACTGATTAGGCAATTATGTAAAACTATAAAATAAATCTATAAAACAAATCTATATTACAAAAACTTGCTTACGGATTAGAATATTGATTTCTTATAAACGGCTCATATGTACTATTTTAGTTTGTTGTTGAAAAGGTGAAAGATTTCTAAAATTCTTAATTTATCCTTCTTCATCAAAACTCCCGCATCATTAGAGGGTCAACAACAAACTAAATCGAAATAGATCATCTACATTTAAGAGACATATATTATCTGTATGGCAACTTCAGAACAAATATTTTATGGTTGTTAATACGAATGTACGAGATTTCTAGCCTAACAAAGCCATTCTTTCAATTGAGGAAACAACTAGCATGTCGGTTAAGTTTAATTTAGTTTGTCGCTCAACGGTCCTTTTTTGCACACTTTAGGCTAACTAGATCGGGACCTAAAGTTTAATGTGGATTCTGAATCACTAACAAACATGCATGCCACCGCCAGGATTCGAACATTAAACCTATGGTGCCAAAGGCTAGAGTGCTAGCCATGAGACCGCTATCATATTGGTCCAGTATGACCAGGTTGATATGACATCGGGCTTACAATCTAAGGTAAGGGGTTGGTTTGGTTTGTCTCTCTATGGTGATTTTGTTCACACTTTAGGCTAATTAGACCGGGACCTACAGTTTAACATGGATTCCAAACCGCGAACTAACAGTCATGCCACCCCAGAAGTCTAACCTGAAGCCTGTGGTACCAAACGCCAGAACACTAGCCAATTGGTTATCAGGCAGCTAAGGGGTTAATATCGAATCGTTGCGGTTAATATCGAATTCTTGGGGGAAGGTAAAAAAAATTCCATGGACGTTCAAGTGTCTAAGCTCCAAATTGTGATGGTGATAGTGCTATGACGAATAACGCTGAAACATCCCTATATTTGCTTTTTTATTGGCCATTAGCCTTTAGATAAAAACGCCACTATGAAACAATAACTGTTAGCATATCTAAACAATGTAAATTTACCATAATAAAAAAGTTCAATCTTTATGGATCAAAACTGTTAATGAAGTTTAAATTATTTAATTTAAAAAAAAAATTATTTTTTTATTAAAGTTTTAGAGTACTAAAAAATTCTTACATTACTTTTTTAAATAATCTCCTGATTTTTATTACTTAATTATATAAAATAGTCTGTAGAATATATAAGAATTTTATATGGCATTTATTTTTCAAAATGTTTTCCTGGCGTTCCTTTTATATCTCCCAAATCTTTTTAAAGCATACATATTTATTTTCTATCATGGATAAAACATCCCTTTTTCGTATACGATCTCTACCCAAAAATGTTCTAAGTGGATGACAAATCTTGTTGGCAAAACTCCTGCGTACTACTTAAAAAGTTTAAACTCAGGTGCCTGATTCTAAGCAAAAGAGTAGACTAAATATTTCTTATTTTTACATTTATATTTAAACTCAAAAAAAATCAAACGTTACTTTTATATTGAGAATGAACTTCACTATTGAAATAAATTGCTAGAGCTGAAATGTAGGATTAGAGAATATATTAAGTTCTTATGCTGTCTTGAATTATCATATCGATTTAAAAAAAATCCATAAAGTCTGTTATTAATCTTATTGCACGCACTATATCTATTGAAAATAGAGTTTTCTTGTTTTATTTAAAGAAGTGCATTGCTCTAAGTTAATCATTGTATCGCTGTATTGCTTTAAGTGAAACATTACATCAATCTAAGTTATTCATCCGATCAAATATTAATTAGTACAAAAGATAATACTAGTTTAATTCTTTTATTATTTAAATTTGTGAATTTTTAGTTTTATTTGAATCGAACCCTATTTCTTATATGTCTTAAAATTCAATTTGGACTTATTCATTTAATATTACTTTAAATATTCTTACTCGAAATATCGTGTTGAAAATTTTTAATTCCTTTTCAAGAACTAATTTTAAAAAATCAAACGTTACTTTTAAGTTGAGATTGAACTTCACTATTGAAATAAATTGCTGGAGCTGAAACGTAGGCTTAGAGATTATATTAAGTTCTCATGCTGGCACGAATGTAGAATTAAAAAAAAAATTCAAACAATACTCTTACTAACCTGATTGCACGCAGTATATCTAATGAAAATAAAGTTTTCTGGTTTTACTTAAAGACGCGTGTTGCTCTGAGTTATGCATGGTCTGGATGGCGAATTGCGTAGCGCTCTGGCCTTAGTTCCTTCATTTTCGAATCCTGGGGGTAGCATAGATGTTTGTTAGTGGTTAGGGGTCCATGTTAAACTGTATGTTCAGGTCTAATTAGCCCAAAGTGTGCACAAAATGACCGTATAGCAGCAAACCAAACTAAGAATATACCCATGCCTCATTTATATTCGAGAAAGAAATTTTGAGATGTTCATCTTCAATTTATATTGGAGGCTTGATGACCAATTGGCCAGCGCTCTGGCCTATGATACCACAAGCTTCAGGATCGATTGCTGGCGGTAGCAAAGATGTTTGTTAGTGGTTCGATAATCCATGTTAAATTGTACGTCCCGGACTAATTCGCCCAAAGAGTGCAAACAAAAATTATTGTAAAGCATCGAACTAATTTAAACATTGTATCGCTTAAGTTCAATTTTGTATTTCTTTATGTTAAACATTTGGCTTATTTTTAATTAGTACAAAAGATAATACCAATTTAATTCTTTTATTTTTAAAATTCGCGAATTCTTAGTTTTATCTGCCATGAAAGCAAAGCTTCTTATAAGTCTTAAAATTCAATTCGGTCTTATTCCTTTAATATTACTTTAAATATTCTTACTCGAAACATCTAGTCGAAAAATTTTAATTCCTTTTCAAGCACCAATTTCAAATTTTTCCACTTCACATTTTAAACAGCATAATCCACTTAAACGAACAATGCTGTAATCTCCAATCTGTAGTATAGAATAAAAGTATTTAAATATCAAAAGTGCCATTAATAATGTTCTTTTTCTTCCTTTCTCTCATTTCGAAGTCAAAAGGGATTTTGAAAGAGATTGACAAAGTATGGTGGAATTGACCCTTTGCATCCAAATAATAAATTAATGCACACTTTTCAGACCTCTTAAGTAAGCTGCAAATGAGTAATTCCATTTCGGAGAGATCGCTGTAAGTAAGCTGCTTCAATATTTGTAATGCACTTAACAATCAGAATCAATATCAATTACATTTTCAAATTAAGTTCGCTGCTTTATACTTTGAGAACGCAGATAAAATAAAGGATTACATTAAATAGCATTGGATCAATATTGTCTAGGAGTCAAACGCATTAAACAAAGATGCATTGAATAAATGTTAATTTTTCACTTTTATCTTTTTTTTTTTTTTTTTTTTTTTGTCCATTGCGTTTTCATGCAGACTTTATCTAACATAATCAGAAAATGCAAAATATTTCCTACAAAAGATATTTTGCTGACGCTTTATATACTTCATTTGTTTTATTAAGTCAGATTTATTACATATTTTGAATTATCCAGGGTCCAGATTCGATGCAGACTCGAGAACTCTGAAAATCACCGACCTTGGAGTGAACTGTGCTTGCGATCAAATTTTAATTTTTAATATCTTTGTATAATAAACCAGAGTACATATATATATATATATATATAATGCTTGTAAATAAAAATTAAAGTCTTTCCATGTACCTGAAACTGGTCCTCTTCTTGAAGCCGCTATAGGTCTGATATAGGCTGAGTCGTTACAGTAATTATAAAGCATTTAATATTATTAAATATTTATATAAATGATAAATAAATTTTAAATAAAGTAATTTTAAAATATTAATACTTGAAATACTACTTTTTTACTAAAAATCCTTAACTATCCATTAAAATTTTAACTATTTTTAGTATTATCTCATACATAAATTATTAATAGCTATGATCTAACATATATTCTTATTCTTCTTCATTGGCGCAACAAACACGTGGTGATTCAAGACCGTCTGCCTATTGCTAGATTTCGAGACAGGAGCATATATTATAATAATAAATTGTTAAGGAAATCAAAATACAAGGTTTTAACAATATTTCGATTTTTTTTCTGTGTTATAGTATGTGTGCTCATTTAAAATTTATTTTGTTTCCTATTCGAAATATATTTAATTAAACTAAAGAACTACAATTTTAACCTACAGAACAAACTACAACTAACAGAACAAATTACAATTTTAATTAAATTGTAGTAAAAAAAACCTATATTTTTAATCTCACAATAAGGTTTAACAAACTTATAATAAAAATTAGTAATAATATAAAAAGAATTTCAAATATAAAATACTTCTAACTTTATTTTAAATATATAGTTTGTTTTATTTTCCTAAGGGAAAGAACAATTCCACTATTAATTTTAACTTTATTAACACTTAATTTTAACTTCCACTACTATTAACCACAAATAATTTTATTTTAAATATATAGTTTGTTTTATTTTCCTAAGTGAAAGAACAATTCCACTATTTAAATTTTTTATAATTGTAGAATCATTACTTATAACTTTAATAAGAAACTTGATTTCACTTTTTAATATTTTTATTCAATTTAATTAGCATATTAATATTTAATTTGTTATTGTGCATTATTCTAAGTATAATGAAGTAGGCTTTCGTTATAATATCAAATGTAACAAGAAAACCATGTACACGGTTTATCAATCAAAATAATTTCTGAAATAAACCTGTGTAAATACATTAACATTTTTTAATTAAACAGAAATAAAATTTTCATTCTCATTTATCCATTTATTTATTTATTCATTTATTCATCTAATCATTCAATTATTTATTTATTTATTTATTATTTCATTTATAAACTATTTATTTCCATGCTTTTATTTCATGATTTAATTTTCATTTATTAAATCTGCCATTAATAAAATTCGATAAATGTAAAAAAAAATATACATGTATTTACTTTACAACACTAAATTATTTTAAATTTCGAGTCTCATCTATTATGTTAATCTATAAAACTTATTCAAACATACTAGCTGCAAAGAGTTACCTTAATTAAGTTTTGTATACATCGTAACTTCATAGAATAATTTAAAGATGTAACTTAACTTTTAAAGCTATTACTTAGGCTAAAGAATTCAGTGCATGTCCAAAGTTTTACGACATACGCCCAGTTTCACTTCGAAATATTTTTGCTTTTTCAGCAATGTGTACCAACAAAACTCTGAAAGATCCATAGTCAGATAGTGGAACAAGATGGTAACTACTTCGCAAACAAGACATATATAAAGTTAATTACATTGTTATTTTAAAATGCAGTTTATTTGGACCTTATGTTATCTAGCCCTAGAACTGCAGTATCTTAGCTGTAGCGGATCCAACAATAAATAGGATGCATCATCTGAAATATGTTACATTTTGCTACTTTGAATTGAAAAGAAAGCCCTCATAGGAACATTTGCAGATTCTGTACCCTACTCATCCACAAGCCCAGTGAATAAGTTTTCCTCTTACTAATTTATAGTGTCTATTCATACATACCGGTTTGATGGCATAGTGACTAGCACCCTGGCTCTCGGTGCCACTAGTTTCGGATTCGAATCCCGGCAGTGCCATCAGTGATTTTAGTGGTTCGGAATTCACTTTAAACCGTAGGTCCCGGTCTAACATGATTATTGAGAATAGGGCTAATAACCCTACCCCGTAAAAAGAAAACCTCTCTTGTCGGAATATGCCAGTAGGCAGACGGCCTTGGCCGACCATAGGGCTAATGCGTCGTTGTAGAAAAAAAATTATTTTAATTAGTTCAATTTTACCTTAAACTTTCCTGTATATTTTAATGTTTTATATTTTTCTATTTATTTAATAATGATTCCTGATAGCGATAATGTTCAACAAATACACACAGAAAAGAAGCAAGCCTCGAAACATCCAGATTTCTTTAAATTGATAATTTAATTTATCTTAATGAATACTTTATGACTATGTTAATTACAGTATGATGATGGCGATGATTATTAATGAAAAAGTTCAGATATTTTTGGTTCGATTTCATTTTTTGGTTTTTGGAAAAAGACTTCCTCGATACATAAACTGAAACCAATATCTACCAGGTTTATCTAAGGCATTATTAAGAAGCTAAAGTTATCAAAATTATCAAAACTCATTTTGTAGAAGAGATTGTTAAAATAATGCATGCATAAAAAATAAATTGCTACAAGAACTGATTTACCAAGAAATAAATTACCTATATGTTAAACAAAAATTATATAAAATATTTATGATACACCATTTTGATAAATATTACTTATCACCTACTGTTTTGAATATCATTATTCCATCAAGTTGACAAAACACTTTACAAAAAAAAACATAAAATTCCAAGCATCAAAATAAGTATACAACTCCTGCTTAAGATCTACAAGACACCTTCATTATAAAAAATGATTTCAAAACTACCAATTTTTTTACGACCAATAAATTCAGCTTTATGATCCATACATTTCAATGCCATGCCAAAGTGACAAATCAAGCATGCTATAATGCCAGAATCTAGTCATTTGGCAGAAGGGGAAAATATTGAACAAAGTATTCTTTCAGAGGAAAAAACAGCGAGAAAAAGTAGTAAAAAAAATTGATCCTCCACTCCTGAAATCCCATTCCAACAGTTAATTCACAGTGTGCAATGCGTTAACGACACAGGGCTTGAGAAACAAACGATATTGCCAATCATCAGCGTCATCTGAACTTTTTTCCATTACAACAGATGGTGTTAATGAAACGTACCATCAAAAAAAAAAGGATCCATCTATCGGAGTTCTTGATTATTAGAGGTCGGCGAGCTGCTCTATGAAGGGAGTTTCTCCAATGCACGATATAAACACAGAATACAGAGCAATCGTTTGAGAGAATAAGTGGTGTAGTTTAATTCTCATAGTTTATTACTACTAGCATAGAACGATATGAATTCAAGTGTATACCCTTGATTCTTTAATAAATAATAAAATTTCGCAACTTTATCATATTGAGATTTGATATAAAAAAAAGTCAATATGGAATTTTTCTGTATTTATTTTTTTTTTATTTTTTCCAAAATTAATACTTAATAATATATAAAAATACTGATTTGATTATTTGACGTTATTTTATAATATTCTTTCGAAATATAAGTTTAAGAAGTTTAATATAAGAAGTTTAATTTTTACAGACTTTTGACAAAATGTCATAAATTATTAATGAGAAATTTCTTTCTATAGTCTAGGCAACACTAAAAATAAAAATAATTTAGTTTGTATATTAACAATTAATAATCATTATTATTCCTTACAAAGCAAGAAGATTTGAATTTGTCACACAATCTTTTTAAATTTATTAGGTAAAACATTTTTACAAAATTTATAAGACGATTGAATAGAGTTTTGTGATATTTTCATAAAATTTACTTAAAATGTATGATATTGTAGAGAAATATGTATATATAATTAATTTTTAAAAACTAAAATTTATGTTATCATTAGAAAAACATGGAACAGTATGTTAAGTTAAAATCTTATTAGACATTTATCTGATGCATTCACTGAATAAGACAACAGTTTTTCACAGAATAATACTGACAGTGTTTTGTTTTATCTCAAACTTGAATTATTTTTCTGACTCGATTTGGGAATGCAATTACAGGCTATAACTACATCCGGCATATTATTTTTATTTATTAAGAATTCATACTTTAATCTCTATGGTATACATTTATATATATATATATATATATATATATATATATATATATATCATGTTATTTCTAAACTAAAACCTTTTGTCACTAACTTCCGGTAAATTCACAGGATTAAATTTACTATTTCATTTTACAGAACTCGCTATTCATTAAGTCATAATTTAACTTTCTTCAGCATGTTTTGTATGAATTTCTTTCAATTATTTCACAGTTTGCAAATTATAAAGAAAGATATCGAATAATGTTCTTAATATATATTTTAAAACAGATGGACTTTCGATGCTACTTAAAAATCATCTTTCATGAAATTGTAAATTAAAACAATTTTTAAGGATTTTGTATACACATCAAAATAGCTGGCAACTTATGTTCCGCATTTTATATTTCAAAGTTAAAATATATTAGGCTCTAATGCATGTTTTAGAAATTTACAATGATGAAACACACGAAAAACCGTAAGTAGAATTCCATTACATTAACTGCTGCTTCTTTATTGGGAAAGCAATCTGTTGTGAGGAGCCAGGAATTTATGCTTGCAAATGTAAATGGGTTAATACTGCCAATTTAAAAAAAAATCTTTAATAACATAAAATTTTTTAATTTTTTAATGTTTATTAATTGTTATTTTTAAAAATCTTTACTTTTTATAATCATTATTTATTTGTATTTCCTTTACTTCATTTTACTATTTGCATTCCTAATTTAATAGGCTCCCTTTTTTGTTGTTGTTGTTGTTACGGGCATGCTCATTAGCTTATAATGGTTTTTGTTATTTCTTAATGAAAAGTAATGTCATCAAATAATGGGCAGTAATACGTAATCAATAAAATTAATATGTATTTCTGTCGATTTTTGTGGAATGGTTTAAAATAATTTTGGGGGAACTGAGAAACTCTATTAATTTTTACGTTAGACGAACAAAAAAGATTTTTTTTTTTTTTTTTAGCAAAAACATTACACTAAGCAATAAATGTCTCATTTTTCATTAAAACGGCATTGACAGTTATTTCATTTTGACCTTCATAATAAATGATAAAAAGTTTAAAATTTTAAGCTAGTTTACTGCTGTATATAAACCTATTTTAGAAAAATACGTCTAAATAACAAATATCTACAATTCCTTATACTAAAAAAGCTACAATAAAAAACAAATTTTAATTTAAAAAAAAAAACAATTAAAGTTATATTTTAAAAATTTACAATTCTTTTATAATTCTACATATTTATCTAATATTGCTTATATACGTAATGTTTATAATATATTTAATTGTACATTTCATTCTTATAATAGAAGAAAAGAAAAAGAGATAATTGAGAATCTCTAGTAATTATTGCTTTAAAAAAAAAAAAAAAGTTGTTTTTCCCTCACAAAAAAAACATTATACAATGTAATAAATATCCTACTTTACATTAAAATTTCTTTGACAGTAATTTCCTTTCCACTTTCAGAATAAACGATAAAAGGTTTACAAATTTAAATTATTTTAATGTTGTATATAAACCTATTTTAGTAAAATACGTCTAATTATCAAATATTTACAATTCCTTACAATCGAATATTGCTTACCTACGTATAATTTATAGTACATTTAATTGTACATTTTATTTTTGTAATAGAAGAAAATATTTAAATATTATACATTATTTAATTGATTAAATTATAATTATTTTTAAAATTTTTAGAACTTAACGAATATAAAATAGATAAAATAATATATTTTATTTTTCGTAGTAAATGTCTTTTGGATTATCTTTTTATTATTAAATGTCTTTTGTCGCTATAAAAGCATGCTTAAAAATAATGTCTTCAATGACATTAAAACTGTATATAAATATTTAAATAAGATTTGCATTCTCTTAAACTATATTGCTTTATTTTTGTCTTAGCTTTTTTAAATAAAACTGCATAATGTAGAAACAACGATATCATTTCAAATAGCATTAAACTACATAAATAAATTAGAAAAGTAATGTACTAAAACTTAATAATAAATGCTTATCATTTTATATGCTGAAATATTCATGACACACTCTAAAATAAAGTGCAATTAAGTGCTCATGTAAATGTTAAAGAAGCAAAATACTGCGTTCTTTATTATAAACAAATATATGATTTATGTCTGATTTTTTTAATCATCCAAAATTTCCATCTCAACATTAAACAATTTTTTAAATTTCTTCAAGTTGTTTTCGTTTTATTTAGATAGATAAATTAAGAACAATAAAAATATACCTAAACAATAAAGTAGCGATAACAAAAGTTTCAACATAAAGAAATTAAATTCAAAATGTTATTTTGCATTTATTTTGAATAACAACTTTTAAAATATAAGAAAATTTAAAATTATTTTGAAAAATTGCATATTTTAACAGAACTGAACATCAGAAAAATGGTAAAATTGGAATCTAAGAAATCTAGTTGACATTTACAGTACAGTGAAAGATTTTTAAGTGTAGAATACTCATTTAAATATATGCATTAGGTAATGTATAACGAAAATTCGATTTTGTGAAATGAAATGTTCTATTGAAGCATTACTTTTTTCAAAAGTAAAGCTAGGCAGATTGAGTACGTCAAATTTATTTTATTCAAAATTTGTCTGCAAGAGATAAAAAAAAAATGTTTTTAAGTATTTCAAGAAAGAAAAAAATTAATTTCTTTATTGAAAACTTAATATCATGCATATCATTTGTTATCAATTTCTATTTGTTTTATTATTTATTTTTCTACATTCATTAAAATGTAAAAGAAATCTTCAAGAAATTTAATCTCTAAATATTTATCAGAATTCTTTGATATAAACGAGTTCACAATTAAGGACCTCCAATTTATTTTCTTCATGTTTGCATCATTATTAACATATCGAAATGCTTAGCAATCTGACACCGATACTAGAGTTGCTGGGCAACGCTAATTCCCTTTTTAAGTTGAAGTTTAATCCTTAAAAACGATAATTGCTTTCTATGCTTATTTTGGTAGAAAATACTCTTGCTGTAACAATTGTTGCCTACCTGTTTATGTGACCAAATCAATCTTCCAAAGCCAATCGATGCAGTACAATGATTTTCACAAAAGAACTTCCGAGTCTGGATTTATACGAGATCAATTAATAATCAATAGTAATGTTTAATTAATAATCAATATTAATCATAATTAAATCAATATTAATCTTAATTAAATGAATATTAATGTTTCGAAACACTTACCAATCTGAAACCAATGCTTGAGTTGCCGGGCAGCACTAATTGACTTTTTAAGTTGATGCCTAATCCGTAAAAACAACCTTTCCTTTCTATGTTTATTTTGGCTGAAGTTACTCTTGCTGAAGCAATTGTTGCCTACCTGTTTATGTGACCAAATGACGTTTTCCAAAGAAAATCGATGTAGTCCAGTGATATCCACAGAAGAACTTTCGATTCTGGATTCATACGAGATCAACTAATAATCAATATTAATGTTTTAACAATAATCAATATTAATTTTTTAATAATAATCAATATTATTTTTTTAATATTAATTAATATTAATGTTAATTAAATCAATATGAATGTTTTAATAATAATCAATATTAATGTTAATTAGATCAATATTAACATTTCGAAATACTTAGCAATCTGACACCAATACTAGAGTTGCTGGGCAACACTAATTCCCTTTTTAGTTGATGTCTAATCCCTAAAAACGACCTTCCTTTTCTATGCTTATTTTGGCTGAATTTACTCTTGCTGTTGCAGTTGTAGCCTACCTGTTTATGTGACCAAATCACGTTTTTGAAGCCAATCGATGCAGTACAGTGATTTCCACAGAAGAACGTTCGAGTCTGGATTCATACGAGTTTTATTCTGCAGCTTTTCCTTTCCATGACGTTCTTACTGAAGCAGTAAAATGAAGAAAGATTTTTAACAAGTATGTGACATTTGCAAAATCCCAAAGAAGATCATGCGTCATGCTGCTGTGAATGCTGAGAATTCGAATGAATGCTGCCAAAATGAGAAAACATTCGAAAGAGAACTCGACTAAAATACATGACTGGCCACTAGCGGAAATATTTGAATTGTTTTTGGAATAGAGTAGCTTTTTTTTTATTTCCCCCTTGAAAAAAGTTACTTTTGTATTTTGGAGATTCTCTCACTATAAAATACTGAGTTTGGACTGAAAGAATATAAAACATTTTGGTTTCTACGATCTGAGGAACAGTAAAATTTGATGAGCAAGCTTTTATTTCCTTGGTTATCGACGCTATAAAAATATTATATGATTGTAGAAATATTGATTTGTCTCTGGTATTATTGTTATAAATAATGATGCAATGAATTTCTTTTACCAAAAATAAATAAATTGCACGCCTCTATCTTCGAAAAAATCACAAACAATAATAATTGATGTTATTTTTTCTTATACAATATTTATTTATTTCATTTGTAAATAAAGTACGATTGATAATGTTATAATAGCTATAAATAATCGATATAATAATGGTGCAATAATCTTCCTCGATTAGAGTCTTATTTTAAAGAAATTTCATTGAAAGGAATTTTCTTGGTTAATATACAGGGTGGTTATAATTAAAGTGACCCTATTCAGACCCCTCTAGAACCCGTATTGCTGAAAGGATTTTGATGAAACTTGGTATATACGATATATGGAATATGGGGGGAAAGATTTCTGTAATAAATATAGTTCAAATTTTGACCACCAGTGGGCAATTTTCAAAAAATTCCTTTTGCAAATTAGTCAAACCTACAAAGAGATTTGCAGTCAGAGCCAGAAAATCATTCCGCGTGCCTTTGTCAGTGTTAATGATGCCCTTACAGAAGAAAGATCGAGCTTTACTGGTAAAACGGTTTTTTAGAAGGATATCAATAGCTTAGCTGCACTGCTTGAATATTTGTGTCATCTGTAGGAGTCACAATTCCCTCTGGTGTCCAAAATTATAATTATTTTTTTATTGCAGATATCTTTTCGCCATGGTCCATATACCGTATATACCAAGTTTCATCAAAATCCGTCAGGTAGAACGGGTTCTAGAGGGGTCTGAATAGGGTCACTTTAATTATAACCACCCTGTACTTTATTCAATCATTAATTTACTTAATTTTACCCTAATCAAAAGGAATGAGTTTCGTTGCAAGTCTTCTGCTGTGTGAGTTGCTATTACACATAAGTAAAGAAGTAAAAATCAAAACTGCTTTAGTCAATTGGGTGCCCAGGGTTTTTAAAAATATACCAAAACCCCTTTTATTGAATTTATACAAGTGAGTGCACGCGAAATGTTTTTTTTCTCCTATCCTAGGGGAACCTGAAAAAAATGCCTATCAAATAACCAAATCTTTTCAGTAGTTTTATCGTGAAAGAAGGACCACCAAATAAACAAACACACTTTTGAATTTATATATCGAGCATTTATTTGAACCACGACTTGCATGTTCCATCTCATTGGTGAATGTGCCCATTAAAACAAACAACTTTCTCCATTAAGCTATACTTAAAAAACGAAAATAAAAATTATATAGGATCTATTAGTTACTAAGAGATTTTATATGGAGAAGCCAAACTATGTTTTTGTTCTTTTCGATAAATGGTTTCTTGTTTAAAGTTAGTTGTTATAATGAATAGACTCACCCCTATAACGAAAGTCATGGTTCAAATAAAAGCTCTTCGGAATTCAACCTATTTTTAAGAGGAATACAAAAAACTATCGATTTCTCGATCGATTGTTGATAGACTTCTTTGTATTATTGCAAACATTGTTTTGTACCAATCAGGATAGAAAACTATCTAATTTAAATAATTATTTGCTATTTAATTCGACGGATGGTGCATGACATCAAGGAATGTCTTACGTGAGCTTCTATTAGCTTTTCTTCTTTTATAATTATCTTTATAGTCAGCTTCTGGATATTTCTCATTGATGTATGATAGCAATATTTTCCAAAAATGTCTAGACTGTCTCTGCTAACTATTTAGATAAGCTCATTAATAGATATAAACTTTCAAAAACATTTCAATAAGTTTGTGATCTTTTAGGTATTAAATTAGAAAAGTCGACTGGTCAACATGAGGTAGATCAAACACTATCAACGCTTATAGAAAATATTTTTGTTAATTTACCTTCAATTACAATTTTCAAACGACCCACTTTCCCATTAAGTTGATAAATTCATTACAAACATCCGCTGATAAATAACAAATGTGTCATTTCCCTCGATAAAATTTTTTTTTTTTATGTAATCTGATTAAATTAATTGAATGCCTCCATACATTCCAAATAATTTTCAATTGACCCAAAAATTTCTGTCACCACGATACGGTAGTCTTCTAGAAGCCAAGATTTTTCGAATTGCCACAATTCTTTTACATACTTTTTTCAGTAATTCACTGGCCTTGCATATTGTGAAAGCAAGTCTGTAACTTCTCTACCAGTAATTTTACTTTGGGCCAAATAAATCATATTAGATTGTTTATGCGTTAATCTATTCATATTCCAAAATACTCTCACTAATATTTTTCCAATCATTACATCCACTTGGAAAACAGAGGTTTATATTAAAAGGAATAAATAAACAAATGATTCTATTTTAATGAAATCAAAATAGAGGTTTCTTTGAAGGTGAATATAACAATCTTTTCGATTGTTTCATAATTTTTTTATTCATGATGAAATAGGGTTTTGCTGAAATTCCATGAGGTCATCTGCTTCTTCATAAATTCTGAACATCTTGGAAAAGTCAGAAATTTTATTTTTGAAATGTTCAGACACTTTACAAATTCAAAATCCGCATTCTTCTTCCATAAACATTTCATGAAAATAGTATGAGGGATCGTTTGAATGGTTTTGTTGAGCTGTAGTAGATTTTTGTTGTTGCTTAACTAAAGCCTTTGCCGATGAAGTCGACGTGTATATGCCATATGATTTATTTATCTGTCTTGGCTAAAGTTAGCTGAGAACCAATGGGTTCTGGCATTCCTTCAATTTAATGTCTATGTAGCTTATCTGAAATATTAATTTGATCGCTACTTGCAGAGGTTCCTAGAATGAAAGAATTTTTACTATTTAATGTTTATCTATCTATTTTTACTATTCATTTTTATATTTACTTATTTATATGTTTACCGACACATGAAATTGGCCAAATTCAATTTTAATTTTAATTTCCCACCAAATACAAACTCCTTCAAAGTTTTTGCCAATGCACCAGTTAATTCTTTTACAAAACATAATTATATTCACGAAGACATTTTAACTTCCAGAATCAAATTCGGCTCTACATATATACAGAAAGAACAAATTATGTTCTATAAAAACATGAAATCAATTCAATATGTTGAATACTCTGCAGTCTATTGTTAGATAAATAATACTTTTGAAAATAAAAAAAGGTTTAAAAAAAGCTTTTTTTTCTAAAAAATATAGATTACTTTAGTTGATGTATTGAAAGTAGATTTATAAAAAAAAAACATATTGCAATTAAATTCATACCAGATATTATATTTTTTTCAATTCTTTATTAACTAACTTAGTTTAAAAATTTAATAACGTGGCTTAAACACGATAATGATTGTTGTGAGCATATTTTGTTTCAAATTATTAAAACATTAACGCAATAAAAAAGGTTTTGCGGAGTAAAAAAAAATATTTTTTTTTAATATTATCATGAAATTTCAAGTCAAGAATCGGTAAATAAAAATATTAGTTAATAGAAAATATTTAAGTATATGGTATATCAATATATACATCAATATATATAAATCCTTTTTTATATCATTTCCATAGAGCTCTTGGCGTCAAAATATTATTTACTAAGGGATAAAAATTCGTTATTGCAATCAATGACAGATTATTATTTTTACAATAGCTTTTTTTTTTTTTCTGACATTTAATTATTACCAAACATAAAAAAACTCACATTATTAAAATTCAGCAGACAGCCAGAAAAATAAATTTTAATCAAAGAAAAAATTTTTAAATCGAATCTACGGTTTATTTTAAGAGGGAAAGAGTTTAAAATAAATTAATAGTAAGAAAAAGCGTTATTTAAATAAAATGAAATCACTGAATGTTTATTTTCGATATAAACTATTTAGAGGCATTTTTGAATTTTCTTAAATTGTGTATTTTATTTAAATCCCCAATCTTTGTATTATTTTTGTTGAAAATTTAA
Source organism: Caerostris darwini (assembly GCA_021605075.1). NCBI lineage: Eukaryota > Metazoa > Arthropoda > Arachnida > Araneae > Araneidae > Caerostris > Caerostris darwini. The sequence continues at coordinate 88,014 of BPLQ01012116.1, read as the reverse complement.
TGAAAACTTCAAACCAAAATTATTAAATTCCTTTTTACATAACTGACATAAAGGTAATCATAATTTATATTTTCTACAAAATGGAATGTCATTTCAAGGATATTTCAATGTCAGAGATTACAGACTTGGAAATGAGGCACAGTTTTTGATTTTTCGAAATGAACTGTATTATAAGATTAAAGAAATATCTGTTCTTCAAATATATAATTCTAAGAGTTTATTTTACGAAGACAATATATATATATATATATATATATATATATATATATATATATTATTATTATTAGAAAACCTTATATAATAAATAATATGTAATAAAACAATATATAGCATTGAATTTGATTAAATTGAAGTAGATTTTTAGTTGAAGTAGACAATTTGAAGAAGATATATTTCTTTAATCTTATAATTCAATTCATTTCGAAAAATCAAAAACTGTGCTTTATTTTCAAGTCTGTAATCTCGGACATTTCAATATTTTCAATATATATATATATATAATATATATTACATAAACTAATTATCTATATTATAATCCCCGATTATATGGAATTGTATTTTCAGAGAGATTAAAAAATATTACTATTGCATGAAATTAAAACCAATTCAGTAATGCAGGACAACTAATTTAGACGAATTTTTTTTCTCTGAAATTAAAAAAGCCATTTATTACTAATTTTGGGTAGTTTGAACACGATTATGATAATGCAAATTTGAAATTGGCTACTATTCCAAAGATATTTGTAACTTAATGATTCCGGTATAAATCAATGTGTTAGCAAAGTGCATGTAACTGTTCACTCTATGTTAACTGTTTATTGGATTGCCGCTTATACATTTTCTCAGAAATATCATTGAAAATTGTCAAACATCATTGTATTGAACCATTTTTTTGGTATCTTTTATCTATTCTCACAACGTTCAGGATGAAAACGCTCATCGTAGTCACTACTAACCAGTCCACAGTTTTTAAAAAGAAGTCAAAATTTCACTACAGAAAATTTATTTTTAGATATAATGCAATCAAGTTTCTTGGATGCGGAAACATGTCCATCATTAATTTTTATAGTCCTTTGATATCAGATTTTTTAAGAAATTCATTGATACAAGGCGAAAAGCATTCCAAATTTTTTTCTTGTCTTGTTGGAGCATACTAATATTTAGCTAACCTGTCACCTAGTCTTATATTTTTATCACTGGCACACTTTATTCAAGTTATATCACGATGATTAATGAAAATTCCCGGTTACAGTTTAACTTCGGTGATTGCAGAAAATTTGCAATTTTTGTAATTGAAGGCTGAGTCACTTTTGTCCATGGTTTTCACAAAATATTACGTTAGGACAAATTTATGTGCGAGGGAGGTAGGAAGATTTTTTCTTCCGTTATTAATAGTTGATTTTGCCTTCCTTCTCTTCAATATTATACTTTTTTCTATAAAGTTATTGTTTTTTTTTATAATATAGTACAAAGTTTTAGCTCTACTGTCCCACGAAAACTTTACTGTCTCACCTAAAAAGTAGCTGTATTTTCTCCTAATTGAAGATACATGAAAAAGCTACCACTTTCAAATCACAACAAATATCACAGCTGTACTTGCTAATTAAAGGCAGTTGAATAAATGTTTTAAATTTTCATAAGTTTCTTTCTTAAGGCAGAGTGTCTGACTGTAATGGACAGAAATTGGATTCCATTAGGCGAATAGTGCTTTGAGGTATGGTTTTGGACCAACCTATGAATAATTACCATTGCTAATGTTCATATTCTATTTTGAAAGCCACCATAACACCATTAGAGTCAGAATGAAAAACTTTTTCTTTCATAAAAAAGAGCAGAAATTGTTTATGACGATTGAGAAACGAAATCATTCAACTGCCTTCCTGGAGTAAATACAATGGTCTTAGTCTTCTTTCAAGTAAGTCTGGTTTAATCTTCAATATCTCTTATTTAGTTCATCATGAGGCATATTGGTGCAGGTATAGCATGATCATTATATTTATCACTAGAGGTAGAAGAGTGTAAAGCCTCATATGAAATTGATTCTTGATCTCCCACTGGATCAATGAAAAATTCATTTGGGAAATTTCGGAATGGAAAACGTTTCACTTTTGAGAATTGGACACATAGCAGACGGTATATTCGAGTACTGCACTTTCGAAAAATGTTTCCATGTGACTTCTCAATGAAGAAATTAGACCATGTAAAAGAAGAAATCATTTACTTGATTACTTTGTTTCCTCAAAATCATAGGAATGGCACATAACATTCTCATTTTACCTCTACATATATAGAAAGTCCCTTGAATTGCAAAATATATGTGGAAAATCAGGGCTTGTTCTGATCTCCAAATTTGCATCCGAATTAAAGGTGATGTGTTTTTTTTTATTATAGTGATGGAAAATTTTTAAGGTCCAAATTTCACCTCTATAATATGTAAAATTCACACCCTGCATATCTATAGCAGAAGTTATCAGAAGGATTACTCTACATCACAGCTCTAATTAGTATTTTATATGTTTAGCTAAAAAGGCAAATTCGTTGTAACCATTTCTTTCTCAAACAAAACGCCGTTTAAAACTAACGATTATCATATTTCTAATTTTGGGGCCAAATGAGAGAACTTAGAAGACACCCAAGCTGCCGCCTTTTCCTGCAGACAAATTAATGACAAAAGCTCTTATAAAGCTTTTAAAAAATTAATATTTTAATAATAAAAATATAATATAATTTATAAAATAATATAAACAATACGTTGCAACATATGGCTTTATAGAAAATTAATCCATTACAATAAGGATCACACACAAAGAAGGAACAAACACAAAAATATAAACAATATAAAAAATAAAATAATATAAATGATAGATTGAAGTCTTCATAATCTAAATCTTGCATTTTCAAATATTTCATGCATGTGTAATTATCAATATTTATACATTTCATATATATTCAATATATAAAATATACATTTTACTTACATTGCATTTTATAGTTGTAGTTATATAATTTACAAATTATTTTAATTTGCATGTTATATTAGATAAATTTATATATTCCTATAATTCTTTTTACGTATATATCTCACATATTTCCATGAAAACTGAAGAAACCAATTACAACGTATCTTACTTCGTATCTCGTAAAAAAAAAATGCACATTTTTACAATCGTTTCTGTATTCAGCACTCCAAAATTTGTCAGAAATGGAAATTTTCATGTTTACAAAAATGTATGTGTTGAGCAATGAATTGACACAATGTTAAAATTTAATAATTGATAGCAAAGATAAAACTTAATAGAACTCTCATGCGTTTCAACTTCGATTTTCCACAAGGATGAAGGTATATTCAGATCAATTTATTTATTATACTCTGTATCTATATTCAGTACAAAAATATTAATGCAATAAATTTATTTCGTGGAATCGATCGATTCCTTTGGTGATATGCATTTCCATTCTTTTTTTCTCTCAACGAGTATACTTGATTGCGACCAAGAATGAGTCCTGTATTGGTTTGGGCATTTGGTAAGCATTCTATGCATTTTGTATACAGACTTAACAAAGGGCAGGTTTCTTTGTCATATCTCTTGGAAATTACCCCACAGGATACAATGTTGATGTACCTAAATAAGGTTTTCTCAATTCTAAACAGATTCAAGAAACATCCACCCTTAAAATATCATATCTTATAATATAAAATTAAATCTGGTTGAATATTGTACCGTAACACATTTTGGACCAGATAGGAACATTTATGCTTCCTTATCCTCCTTTATTAAGTTCATTATAAACCCCGAATTACCACTTTGCTAAGAATCCACAAATTCAACTAATATCTCCAAGTTTAATATTATGATCATTTTAATCCTCTTCTTAAAAATCAATGAAATTCTCAACAGATTCATGTATCATCTACCCTAAAAAATAGTATATATTATAATATAAAAACCTATTCTGGTATAATATATTATTTTAACATATTTTGGACGAGATAGAAGAATTTATGTTTCCTTATCCTCCCTTATTAAATTCATTATAAGCGCCAAGTTCTTACTTTGCAAAGAACCCGTAAATTTAACTAATCCAAGTTTAACATTATGGTCATTTTAACAAACTTATTTAAAATCAGAGAAATTTTCAACAGCTTCAAGGAACGTACACCCTTAAGAAAATCAGACCTTATAATACAAAATTAAATGGGTTGAATATTTTATTTTATAATATGTTGGACAAGATGGGAACATTTACGCTTCCTTATCCTCTTCATTATAAACTTCGAGTTACTTTGCAAAGAACATGCAAATTTAACTAATATCTCCAAGTTTAACATTGTGGTCATTTTAAATATCTTCTTTAAAATCAGAGAAGGGAACTTTATGGCCGGCATATTCGCCATGTTTATATCCTGCGTAAACACGATAACTTTGTATTCAGTTCGCTTACAGTTTCAAATTTGGCGCCTTTAATTCAAAATCACGAGGTTGCTCTGGACTTCATCTGAATAATTGCATCAAATTTAAATAAAGGCAAATAAGAAAGAAAATCCTCATTATTTCTTATGAAATACTTTTTTTATTTTTGATAATATAAATACAGAAGTTTTCTGCTTTTAAGAGAATCCTGAATGATATTTCATAGATCTTAAAAATATATGCTTGCTTTAATTCATTTTTCAAAGCGCTGAAATAAACACACATAAAGACATTAAAGTAAATAATTTTATGAATAGATTCCTTTAAAAGATTCAAAATAAAAATAACATTAGAAATTTTATGCCATTGGTGCTTTACTCATTCAATTTTTCTGAATGAAAAATAATTTTTTTATAGAAACAAGAAACAAATTGGCTTTAAATCTCATTTAAACTTTCAAAGTTTTTCACCACCCGATTCATATAGGCTGTCTGATCTAAAAGATCAACGCAAATATCATATGCCTTTTCAAATCGAATATCTCTGAAAAACTTCTTTTGATATCGATCATTTTTCTATTTATTTGGCTTCATCCTCTCAGCGTCTCAAACAAAAGACTCGAAAAAGGAAGAAGAGCATGCTTCTTTTGGCAATAGAAAGTTTCTTTTCTTTGCATGTAACGTAAAACCCACAGTTCTTTGAAAATTTTATGGCCTTTAAATCCTTCTTCAATTAAATATTTATTCCATTAAAGTTTGATTAAAAAGAGTTACAATCCTCAAAATGTTGTTTTGTCGGTATGGTGTATTACGAAACAGAAATTTAAGGTATGTTTTTTTTTGTTCTTTTAAGTTATTGATAACAGAGTAAAATTATTTATAATCTATAGTTAAGTTAACGTAATTTTCAATTTTATTTTATAAATAAAATTCAGGCGTAGTGTGTGTATAGATAGAAATAATTGGACTGAAATATAGTTGTAAAATATTATTAACTTGCAAATTATGTTATTGGTTCTTAACATAAATGTTTCATATCTAAGTAATAATAATGCAATCACACATTGACTTAAAAACTGTATTTTTTTTATTTCATTGCATATTCAATGTGGTTGACTGTTGAGCCATTAGACTAAGTATTGCCCAATACTATTGCACAAATTCTTTAATGCACCTAACTAGTTATTTTTTTTAGCTCCCCCGAATCAATATAATAAATTTGAATGATGATTCTATTTCTAAAAAGAATAAATATTGTACAAATTTGCATCAATAGGACTAAGCCCTGTTAATTCAACCCTTTAGGAGCATATTAAATTACTTACTAAATATAATTTCCTAAGTGACATGCATTTCAAAACGTTGATAAGATCTTTTCCATAATGTACTTCTAATAATTTTACAATATCCAGTCAGTAGTCAATATTTTCACAACATTTTTCTATGTGTCAGTATAAGGACACATAGAAAAATTCATAAATTCACTTCAAACACAAAAGAAATTCTTGTTTAAATTATATTCGGAAATCATTTATTTTCATCAATCATCATTAATTCGTACTATTGCATATTTTTTTCTTATTAAACCCGTGTGGTCTGATGGAAAGGGAGAAAGGGGAGCTTCTGTTGTTATGGATCACCCGTAGGTAGAAGTCTGACGTGAATTTCGTCGGTTGAGGTTGACGTCTTCTATGCGTTCTCTGTCTTCTTTGAACTGTTTATACCACTTCTAAACATTTCTTTCCGATATAGGAATACTCACCGAATGCGTTTCCGCATACAAAAATTAATGCAAGTTCTTTGCTCAATTAATTCAGTCATTTCAAATATAGACGGTATCAGTTTTAGCGTCTCCCAAAGACAGGCGTAACTCAAAAAATAATGAATATTTTGACGTCAAATTGCATACTGATATCAAGGTCAGTTCCAGCAACCTAGAAAAAAAAAAAATTGAAATTCCATAAGGCCCGGGAATTTAAAATTGAAAATTGGTCTTACTTTTTGAACACAGTAGTATATTTAATGTTTCAAAACACTGCCATCACTCTCATGTATTTAAAAAAATATTAATAATTTTAAAAAAATTATTATTTAAGATAAAAATATTCATTTTTTAATGAAATGTAAAGTACTACTAAGGAAATTCAACTATACAATAACTACCACATTTAATAGATATTACATTATTTTCCCCAAAAAAATTTCTCCTTTTCATGAAAACATATTTCCAAAATAATATTTTAAGCATATTTAAGATCAACTGTAAAAAAATAATAATAATTATCAGTGATTTATCTCATTAAAGTATAATACCAACCCGCCCCCCCCCGTCCCTAATATATACTGTCACTAGTATATATTTTTCAAATATCTAATTAAGTATGCAATTAATATTTTAAGCAAAAACTACGAGGAAAATAATATGCAAGCAATTTTTATTTGAAAATTTAAGGATTTTAAAGAAGTAAAGTACAAAAAAAAAAAAAAAAAAAAAAAAAAAACTGTCGAACCAAGTATATATTATTATTATAATTATATTTTAACTTATTAAAAATTATGCGAAAAAATATCTTTCTAGATATAAAAAAATAATATGGCACATTAGAAATTTTATATTTTAATTCAAAATTTATCTAATGGCAATTAAAAATTTTGAATGGAAAATTTTGATGGAAAAGATAACTATGTTCCTTCTATTTTTGTTACAATAATCGTGTATTTAAAACTAATACATTGATTAAAATATAAATATACATAATGTCATAAAAGGAAAAACAAATTTAATTTAATAATACGCTTACAAAAAAGGTGGAAGGAAAATGAAATTCTCTGAAAATGAGAAGTTAAAAATCAAAAATATACATCATGATGCATTGAAATTTAAATATTTAAACACATTATTTTTAGCAGTGCTTTTTATAATTGTACAAAAAAAGGAAAGTAGTAAATAAAATATGAAGATAAAATTAATTTCTTAGGAAGAATTTTCATTTGTAATTTTTTATTAAATAAAATATTCATTTATATGATTTTTTTTTAAATTTTACTATATTTCAAATAAAATGATCAGAGTTGTAAACAAAATATTCATTTATTATTTTATGATAAAAGCATAATCAGGGGTTTGATGGCAGAGTTGGCTAGCGCACGATACAGCAGGCTCCAGGTGGAAGGGTTTTGGAATCAACTTTAATTAGTAGGTCCCTGTCTAATATGAGTGGGGCCTGAATGGCCGAGTGTCTAGTGCTCTGGCACCCAGTGCTGCTGGTTTCGGTCTCGAGTCTCAGCGGGGCCTTTGATGTTTGTTGTGGCTCGGAATCCACTTTAAGCCGTAGGTCCCAGTCTCATATGTCTGTAAAAAGTCACAGGGCCCAACCAGACTTCTCACCCACATCAATCCCAAATTGTAAAGGGGCAATTCAGTGCTAGGCACATTGATGTGTTGCGGTGTAGTATTCTAATATGACTGCAGAGCGTCTGACTTAGGGCTGGCAATCTTACACCGTAAAAACAAAAACCAACGTCCCATGTTTCGGAATTTACCAATAAGCATAAGGCCTTGGCCTACCATGGGGCTGTCCCGCCATTAAAGAAGAAGAGATACATAATTAAAAAATGTATGATTTGAGCAAAAGGTAAATTGTAATTTTTTGCTTCTTAGCATGGTTGCAATTTCTAAAGCAATACGTAGAGAACAGGAGCCTAGTGTTAATGAAATGTCAATTCTAATCTACTGTATAACATTGCAATCATGCCCCCAACCCAATTTGGAGCAAAGAACCTTATATGTAGCTTCTGATGATTTACACTCTCATATATCCTCTTTGAAATTATCTGACCTACTCTCCAGATCCAAATGGTTTCCAATGTTTCAAATACAATATTTGACAATGTGCTTCATATTTTCAGTTTATAGTTGGTTCAAATATACTGAAAGATTTCGTTTAACCATAGTAAAGTAATATTTTTATATAATAAGAACAGAAATGAAATATGTATTATATTCTTTAAAATTATTGTGTATTATCATTATTAAAACTATTGTGTAATATCATTATTAAAATTATTGTGATTATTGTAAATAATTAAAATGGCATTATTATTATTTTAAATTTAAATGAATTTACATTTTGTCTCTGCAGTTATTTTCAAACCCCATATATTAAGTGAATAATGTCGTCTTAAGTTTGCAAATCGGCTCACGATTTGCTTAGGAGTCAAGCATTTGTCATTCTGTTACAACGGAAGAAATTAAAAGGATATGTTGGAGAAAGTACAATTAAGGGAATTAAAGAGTGTCATATCCGGAACACATTTTGACGAACTGGAATATTTTCAAAATGAGCGATAAAAGACCATGGAAATTTTCAGGAGATCTAATGAGAAAGAAGCAAAAGGAAATACAACTAAAGAACCCCATGTGGTTCCGGGTTAGAATAGTCTCATTGTAACCCATGAATGTCGTGAAAAGCGACTACAATCTGTACCAATCTTTATATTATATATAATATAACCGGGTGGGGTAAGTCAGATTTCTCCCTTTGGGTGCCGCATGACTTTATGCATAAAAAGAATAATTCATAAAAAGAAGCTGGATGTTTCACCCTTTATCATGACTCATCGGTTTAAGTGGGTTCATGAACATATTCCTAATATTATTGTGGAACAAGTGGGTTAAGAAACAACGACAGAACTGAAGAGGATTACGAAGGTTCAATAAATTACATTAAATGTTCAAGACATGAATCAGAAGTAATAGGCAACGAAAAGAACATAAAATAATCAACTGTAGCCCCTTAATTAATGGTGCTGTCATATATATCCGTAGTATTGATTCATGGTCATAAAGGTTTAAACAAATAAAGATTTTTGAGTTTCTTTTAGTATTCTGCTCTTAACACAGGAGATGATAGGGGAGAGAAAATATTTATAATATGGGATATTTGAACCAACTCTGTTTTCTTAATTTTTTCTAAATTTGGCAACATCTTAATATGTTATACAGTTCTGTAGATGTGAAAAATAAATCTTATACCTTTATGTACTTTAGAAAGTGTACTGATAAAGTATTGCTAATTATAGTATACACGATTGAATAATAACATACTACACTCATGTCCATAAATTAAGGATAATGAAGTTCAGGCAAAGAAAGAGACGGAAGCAAAACAAATTTGACTTATTTGTAAATTCTATTTATTAAACAAAAGGTAAAGAGCAAAACACATGCTATATGTTTGACATAATTAATAAAAATTGCGATTTTTACTCCCTGGAGCAAATTTCAAAAAAGAACCTATTTACAAAAAACAGTATAACATGGTTAGTATGATGGTTAATATGGAGTATGTCTCCCGGACGATGCAATACAGGTCTTACAACGCCTAGGCATGCTGAGTATCAAATTATCAATCTGACCTTGGGGAATATTGCACCACTCATTAAGCAATGCCCTCCGAAGTTCCGGTTGGCAGGTGGGAAGGGGTTGACGGGCTGCAATTCGTCGGCCAAGCATATCCCTCACATGCTCTATTGGATTCAAGTCCGGTGAGTATCCTGGCCAATCCATACGGATGATATCCTCCAATTGAAGGCATTCGTCTACAATGTTTGCACAGTGAGGACGGACGTTGTCATCCATAAAGAGAAATTCAGCTCCCCATGGTGCCCCAAAACAAACGTACATGTTGTTCCAGAATGACATCCCGATAGATGTGGCCTGTCATCGTTACACTCTGAACATGCAGGTCAGTTCTGGAACCAAGAATAATTCCTCCCCAAACGAGCCATCTTGCACCACCGTAACGGTGTCGTTCAATGGTGTTCTCTTGGTGGTAACAGGTACCTGGCATTCTCCATATGAAAGTCCGGCAAGAATCAGACTGCAAATTAAACCTGGACTCGTCGGAAAACATCACACCAGACCACTCTTGTGGTGTCCACAATGCATGCTCTCTACTCCAGGTTAATCACAGGCGACAGTGAGTTGAGGTAAGTGGAACACATCTGACAGGCCTACTAGCATATAGACCAATGTGCCCTAAGCGTCTGTACACGGTCTACCTTGAAACTGTCGTACCGGTAGCTGAAGAGAGCTGACGAGACAGGTCTGATGCTGTGCTCCGTCTGTTTCTTTTGGAAGTAACTGCTAAAAACCGGTCCTCATTCGGCGTTGTAAATCGGGGGCGACCAGTGCTGTAATATCTACTCACATTACCATTATCTTGGAATCGTTGCCAAAGCCTGGAGATGACACTCTGGGCGATTCCAAGTTCCTCGGATACTTCCAGCTGGGTACCTTCACATTCCAGTCGTCCGATAATTCTACCAGGTAAAAAATCATCCAAATGCTTCCTTTGTGCCATAACTATGCGGTTATCGCACTGAAAGGCTTTTAAAGCGCTTTGTGAACAATTTTACTTCTTTGCCACTATTCCTTATATACCCCTCTCTTACACTCTCGTCCTTGTGACGTACTATCCGCGCCGTCTGGGGGTTTCCTGTAATTTGCATATTCTTCTTCAAGATGTGTGTGATAATTCTACACGTGAAATTTTTATTTTAGAGTTCAATTTCTCTGTGATTCTGAATTATCCTTAATTTATGGACATGAGTGTAGTTCAAGTCCATAAGAAATCAAAACTTAATTTCGTAATTCAATGTCATTATACATTTCATGCCACAATTATAAAAATTTGCAATACTTTAATAATTAACATTGACAATAATATAACATCTCGGATTCATTAACAATAACTAAATCCCATTTCTTGTATAGAATATGGTGGGAGAGAAATATTTCTTTTGTCATATCTAGAAATGCCGATCCCTGAAACTAGGTGGTTCTTCCTCGCGTCTTATTGATGGGCGGAATCCATATAAAAGGTCGAGATAATTAAGGGAAGCTCATTAAGTTAATATTTGCAAATTTATTGCCAGATTCTTTTCCGTCGACTCGATGCCAAAAAACAAATCTCTTCAATGTAGTTTATTGGGTTGGAAACAAAACTTTTTTTTTTTCCTCGTCTTCTTGTCTCTGTGAAATCCATTAGGGGAATCAAATGCGGGGACTGAAGACAAAACAATGAGCCGCTCAGCGAGCGAGAAGCTACAATGGCAGGTACACGACCATTAATGAAGGATCTTTAACCTGTCTGTAATAAACAGGGCTGTTAATGATGCCGGTGGCGTTTCACTGGAGAATTATTTTGTAGGCAAAGTCGATAAAGTCTTTTCTTTTGGGTGCGAACACTCGAAATTCTCAAAAGATGTTCCATTTTAACTGTTTAAATTAAACACTTTGATTTTTTTATTGTGCTCGGAACGTTAATTATTGCATACGTGTACCCTTGCATCCGGTTTGTGAAGTTGTCAACTTCAAAGGATGTTACTGCTAATGATGATGTATCGAAAATTAACTACTCAAATAGCCTTGGAAATCCTGTACATGCACAATTCACAATGGCTTGCCCTAGTTTCACGTTATTGATGAATTGAACTGATGTGTTGGAGTGATAAATTGTTTTGGCATTCTTTAGTGCAACGAACATTCTTTACAAACTTGGATATCTGTCAAATATAATTAACCAACAGTTATTCTTAAACAAAAATGATTGTTGTTATTTTCTTTACAAATTTTTAAAACGAATACAATGTAGTCAGTGAAATGTGTCTAAAAGAACAAGATGATGCATTTAATTTATTGTTCTGAATTGTGAAACGAAATTTTTTTATTTATCAATTTATTTCATATTCAAATTTTGAAGCATTAAATTACTTCATGAAGTGTCACAATTCCAAATAGAAAAGTATATGATAGTTAAATATCCTCAGAAAAAGACAGTGAATTGAATTTCCACCACTTTTTACATTACTTTATAGTAAACATTTATCCTCTTCGTGAATAAACAATTGAAAAAAAGATGTTTGGATTTGCAATAGTGATGGTAACTTTAAATTATTCATCTGTATGAAATGGAAGTACTAAGTTATTCATCTATTTAAAATGTAACTATAAGTTATTCATATATGTAATATCGAACATTAAATTTCAGGGTTATGCAATATTTTGACCATTTAGTATGTGAGAAATATCAATTATGCATAAGCAGAAAGATTTCGAATATTATTTATTCTTTCCATTAGCATCTGATAATAAAGTATGCAATCATAAATGTTAAACTTCGAAGCAAATTTTAAGCATTTTTATAATAAAAAAAGTAAAAATTGAATAAAATTTAAATTTGTGTTGAAAGTTTAAAAATAAAAAACATTTCTTCGATTTGATGGAAAAATTGTTTGCAATTTACAATAAATTTGTCTTCATTCTCATACTCGTGGTAAAACATGTTTTGACATAGTCTTTGTCATGATATCTGTACACATTTAACAGAATTTTTTATTATTGTCTTTATAGACCATTATTAAATTTATAGACTTCCAATTTTATTATTCCAGCCGAAGTGGAAGTAGAATTTAGATATTTGAGAATAAAAACTTTATACGTACATGTATATATATTTCCATTTATTTATTATTTTTACTCTAATTTAGTTTTATTTTAAATGTTTTCGGACTTTACCATCTGGCATATTGAGAACTTATCTTGCAAAAGTAGACTTTCTTTATGTTCTTAACTGACTTAAACTACTCATCATGTCTAATTCACAGCCATGTGTCCATAATTCTTCAAGGATATCAATCTTAAGTCCTTAGAGGTCAAGGCACTCTAATAAATTCGAAGATCAGGATTTATTAATTTCTATCTAATCTTTGAAGTAACCAAAATATCTTTCGTTAAAAAAATATTGTGACAGCATGTTGATGTATACATTAAAAAACGAAGAAGTTATCCGGATAGGAGAAAAATCGATAGATACGATATAGAGGCGAAAAAATGCATGTATAGAAAAAGAAATGAATTTAACTTCCAAAAAAATTGACCGTTTTATTCTGGAGATACGGCTACATATCGCGCAGCAATCATACATATCTATGTATTGGCTTATTTTTGGCGCTTATGCAAATTATCATTTGCAGCATTACATGTATTTGGTATATCTACCACTGCGAGATTTTTGGCGAACTCCTTATTATATATTAGATCGACGAGATCCTTGGACTATCGGAGGCACCTACTCATGAGATCTGAAAGATGATATATTGGCAAGAAATCTGGTGTTATTTCTGGTCAAAAGAAATCATTTTAAGCATGAAATCGATCAGTAGATATTGTTGTCTTTTGCTGCCAGCCATTATCCGGTTGAAATGTAAGTCCTGATCACAGATCTGTAATGGTGGATCGCCTTCAAATGGACCCAACTATCAAATAAAATGACATGCCACTCCATAATCCCTGCAGTCGGGCTATGTTGGGGATTGACAAACAAATTAGTATCCCACCCTCTCCTGAATGTCTCCGGACATATCTTTGTGGTATGTCCGGAGGCCATTAGGCGGAAGGCCTTAGCCCACCATGGAGCTGTTGCGCCAATGAAGAAAAAGAATGCTGATTCACTAAGGTCCACATTATATCATCATTTCAACATAATATGCGGCTTCTAAATGGTAAACAACTTTGATTTTTTTTTATAAAAGAAACTTATTCTCATTCGGGACATACAAAAAAGGAAACTTAAGAAAAATCGCGCTCATATTTTACCCTATTTATGGTCTGAGTTTTTGAAAAATACAATTCTCAATTATTGTTTCGTATATTTCCTTGTGTTATCGCCTATGCAAAACTAGTAAAAAATAATTATTAAAAAAAACATATGCCCACAAAGAGAAAATGTATGAAGAGGCAAAATTTTTTAAAATATGCATGCATTGTATTTGATAATGTATTTACTTACTATTTTCTTTTGTGGAACTTTTTAATAAAACTGAAATCAGTTTAATGGAAAATATTTCTATTAAAACTATTAAATGAATTAAATGTTTTTTTGTAGTAAGATTGAATGAATTCATATGAATAGAAATTGTAAAAGGCAGATTCTTTAAAGAGATTACTTTTGTTCAATAGTAAATCAGTTTGAACCAACAATATTTTATTTAAAACTAAGCCTGCATTTTAAAATTGAAATCTATTAAAATTTCATTTAAAAAGTGGATATTACTGCCTTAAGGAAATAATTTTTATGTGGCTTGAATTCAGTAATCTCACTTTTTATTTAAATTGTTTTATATTTAATGTGATTTTATATAAACTAAAATGTTCTACAGAGGAAAGCAATTTTCTTTTAAATCAAAAAAGAAATTTAAATTTGAGATTTAAATTAAATCAGAAATGAAAATTGAAACAATTTCAATAAAAAAAATAATAAGGATTCAAAGAGTGCTGTACAGGTTAAAATATTTATGCTTAAATTGGAATTATTTGTAATACTAAATTTTTATTAAAACCAGTTCTATTTTAATAATTATACGCTGTAGTGAGCAGGTTGGGCAATCAGTTTGTAAATGGATTTGGTCGGGTTGAGATATTTGAGGCACAGGCTGGAGAACTCACAGCTTTATTTCCACATACACATACAATAAGGGGTATACAATAATTAACACATTTAAAGTATAAAGCTATAGATTAATGGACGGATTTCACTTTTAAGGCGAAAATCCCACACTCAGCTACGCGCAGGATGCGTGAAATTACTTCCTCTCCGGGTGACATTCTGTAGGCCAAATGACCATTTCTCCTGAACACTACAAGGGGAACTCTTGCCAGCATATAATGGTCATGAGATACTATGTACAAATACACATTATGATCATACAGTGGGCATAAGATAATGTGAGCAGATACACATTTTAGGCAATTTAATTAAAAAATACATGTATGGTATCACTAAGAATAGAAAAATTATAATATTAATTAAATTGACTTTATTTTGTAAAAAGTATTTTTTTAATAACAACTTGTCAAATAAATTCAATAAAACTCTAAGGGCGCTTAAAATCGGATGCTTTATCATTAAACTAAATTATTTAAATACCTTAATCTAAGAAAAAAATGAAATTGAATATATCTTGCTCAGAAACATTTAGTATTATTTGAAAAGTTGATAGGTACATTTGAAGTGCACACGAAATATATATAGATATATATGAAAAAGCTATTTTTAATGCAATAAATCATTACATCACAGTTCTTGTTCTTGAGCTATTTTAAAATTAATGAGTAAAAGGATAAACTAAGCTCTGAGAAAACATGCAAAATTGTGAAGTTGATAAACACTTATTTCATCCTTGCATAATTTATATCTGTCTGCCTATTTACATTGCTGTCTAGTCACCTAAGATGTAAAAAAGAATAAAAAGTAAAATGAGATTCAGAAAAAATTGCTGAAATTGCTATAAAATTGAAAATTTATTATGTTCTCACTTTCTTCTTTTAATTCATCTTTTATTAGCAATTGTTTTTAGTGAGGTTCATTTTTCTAAATTTTTTTTATTTATCTGTGAAATTAGAAAATAATTAAGCAATTACATAAATCTATAAAAAACAAATCTATAACACAAAAACTTGCCTACAAATTAAAATATGAATTTATTATAAACAGTCATATGAACTAATTTAGTTTGTTGATGACAAAGCTGAAGACTTGTAAAAATTATAACATATCATTCTTCATCAAAAAAATCCAGCATCAATAGAGTAACAAACTCAACAAAAGTAACGAGAAAACTCAGTAACAAACTAAATAGAAACGGATCACATAAATTTAAAAGGCATGCATCATCTATTATTGTCTGAATGGCATTACAAACACTTCAGAAAAAAGTAATTTATGGTTATTGATACGAATGTCCGAGAATTTTGGCCTAAAAAAGCCATTATTTCAATTGAGGAAACTACTGTTGGTTAAGTTTAATTTAGTTTGCCACTCTACGGTCCAGACTTTAGGCTAATTAGACCGGGACCTACAGTTTAATGTGGATTCCTAATCACTAGCAAACATGCATGCCACCATTAGGATTCGAATATGAAGTCTATGGGGCCAAAGGCTAGAGTGCTTGCCAGGAGGCCGCTATCATATTGGTTCAGAATGCCAGGTGGATATGCATCAGGCTTCCAAACTAAGGTAAGTGGTTCGAAGGCTGGTATGTGATATCGAATTCTTATTAGGAGAAAAAGAAATAATTCATGGTTTTTTATACGAATGTACGCTATTTTGGACCTAAAAATCACTCTGTGCATGCTCAAGAGTGTAAGTTCCAAATTGTGGTGTTGGTAATGCGGTGATGAATAATACTGAATCTTCGATATATTTGTATATTTAATGGTGGTTTGCCTTCAGACAAAAGTACCACTATCAAAAACAATATCTTTTAGCATTTCTAAATACTGTAAATTTACCATAATAAAAATGCTTAATCTTTATGGATCAAAGCATTGATGACAAAAACATTTAATAACGTTTAGTAAACGTGTTGAATTTTTTTACAGGTTTAGAGTAATAGAAAAATGTTGACATTATTTTTTTAAATAATCTCCACTATATAAAGAATGTATATAGGAAGTATATATGAAATATATATGAATGTATATATGAAGAATGTATATAGGAAGTATATATGAAATATATATGAATGTATATATGAAGAATGTATAAGAGTCTTATATGCCATTTATTTTTTCAAAATGTTTTCCTAGTTTTCTTTTTATCTCTCCCAAATCTTTTTAAGGCATACATATTTATCTTCTATCATGGAAAAACCTCCCTTTTTCGTATAAGATCTCTACTCAAAAATGTTCTAAGTGGATGACAAATCTTGTTGGCAAAACTCCTGCTTACTACTTAAAAAGTTTAAACTCAGGTGCCTGGTTCTAAGCAGAAGTGTAGACTGAATATTTCTTATTTTTTTATTTATATTTAAACTCAAAAAATCAAATTTTACTTTTATATTGAGCATGAACTTCACTATTGAAATAAACTGCTTGGGCTAAAATGTAGGATTAGAGAATATATTAAGTTCTTATGCTGTCTGGAATTTTCATGTCGATTTAAGAAAAAATCCGAAAATATCTTACTAATCTGATTGCACGCTCTCTTCTAGTTTTATTTAAAGAAGTGCATTGCTCTAAGTTAATCATTGTAACTCTTCATTGCTTTAAGTGAAACATTGTATTACTCTAAATTAATCATCTGATTTATTTTTAATTAGCAAAAACTTCCCTGCTGAAATAAACTGATGAAGCTGTAACATAGGCTTAGAGAATATATTTAGTTCTTATGCTGCCATGTAATTTCATATAGATTTTTAAAAAAAAATCAGGGCTCTTACTAATTTAATTGCACGCCCTATATCTATTGAAAATAGAGTTTTCTCTATTTTCAATAGATATAGTGTATTTAAAGAAGTGCATTGCAAGTTAAAGCCTATATCAAGATGACCATTTGACTGGCGCTTTCGCCTTTGGCACCACAAGCTTCAGGTTAGAATCCTGGGCTGTCATGGATGTTTGTGAGTGGTTCTGAATTCATATTAAACTGTAGGTTCCTGTCTAATTAACCTAAAGTGTGCAAAAATATTACCGTAGAGCTACAAACTAAGTTAATCAATGTATCATTTAATTTTTTATTGCTTTATGTTAAACATTTCAGTTATTTTTAATTAGTACAAGAGACAATAGCAATTTAATTCTTTTATTAGTTTAATTTGTGAATTCTTAGTTTCATCTGCTGTCGAAACAAAACTTCTTATACGTCTTACAATTCAATTCGGTCTTATTCATTCAATATTACTTTAAATATCCTTACTCAAAACATCCCGTCGAAAAATTTTAATTCCTTTTCAAGCACCAATTTGAAATTTTTCCACTTCACATCTCAAAAAACATAATCCACTCAAACGAACAATGCTGTAATCTCCAATCCGTAGTACGGAATAAAAGTATTTAAATATCAAGAGTGCCATTAATAATGTTCTTTTTCTTTCTTGCTCTCATTTCGAAGTCAAAAAGGATTTCGAAAGAGATTGACAAAGCATGGTGGAATTGACCCTTTGCATCCAAATAATAAATTAATGCACACTTTTCAGACCTCTTAAGTAAGCTCCAAATGAGTAATTTCATCTCGGAGAGATCGCTGTAAGTAAGCTGCTTCAGTGTTTGTAATGCACTTAACAATCGGAATCAATATCAATTACATTTTCAAATTAAGTTCGCTGCTTTATACTTCGAGAGCGCAGATAAAGTAAAGGATTACATTAAATAGCACTGGATCAATATTGTTTAGAAATCAAACGCATTAAACAAAGATGATTGAATAAATGCTAATTTTTCATTTTTATCTTTATTTTTTTTTCCATTGTATTTCAATGCAGCATAATATAATCATAAAATGTACATAAATTTCATAAAAAGAAATTTTGCTGATGTTCTATGTGTTTTATTTGCTTTATTATGTCAGATTTATTGCAAATTTTGAATTATCCAGGGTTAATTTCAAACGACTTTCATCTATGTACTGTAGCATGGTTTTCTCACGGGAAGAGTTTTGACATTTCATTCCCAGGAGAGTGGAATGTATGTTATTTGGCAAGTATAGAATAACCCATTACTCAAATTTTACAATAGACAAGCAGTATTGTGGGTAGTTATATTGTATGCAATTAGTGTTTTGTACTAATTAGAACAACCTGTCAATGAAATCTGATAGCAGATCAGAAGGGTCATGTATAATGAGACTCAATTAACAAATAAATGTGCTACCTTGACATGTCGAAACAACTGCAGATTGAATATGAACTATACCATGAGTTGTTCCATCACATTTAGCGATATACCGCTTGCTGAGAAATACCTACAATGAGAAGGAATCTGACCCCTCCTCCCCTCTTGAAGGATTATTTTAAAATGAGTTTTTTTTTGTATGTGTGTGTGAAGACGACAGAGAGTTCTGCGATGAGTTGGTCTGTTCAAATTTTATTTTTAATTTTTAATTTATTTGTATAATAACGCAGAGAACATTATTTGTATATATATATATATATATATAAGCCGAGACGTTACAGTACTTATAAAGCATTTAATATTATTAAATATTGATATAAATGATAAATACATTTTAAATAAAATAATTTTAAAATATTAATACTTAAAATACTACTTTAATACTTAAGAACTTTAACTATTTATTGAAATTTTAACTATTTTCAGTATTATTTTACAAATAAACTTTTGAAAGTAATCGCTATGATCTAGCATATATTCTTTTTCTTCGTCATTGGCGCAACAGCCTCGAGGAGAACCAAGGCCGTCTGCCTATAGGCAGATTTCGAGACAACAGATGTTTATCTAGCATATATTATAATAATAAAATGTTAATGAAATTAAAATACAAGGTTTTAGCAATATTTCCTTTTTTTTTTTTTTTTTTTTTTTTTTGATATTGTCTTATGTGTGCTTATATAAAATTCATTTTGTTACTTATTCGAAATGCATATAATTAAACTTTAAGAATAATATAGCTCGAAAAGGTCTTTACATAAGACCTTTTCGAGCTATATTATTAATTTAATTGTAGTAAAAAAATTGTATTTATTAAATTGTAGTAAAAAAAAACCTATATTTTTAATCTCACAATAAGGTTTAACAAATTTATAATAAAAATTAGTAAAAATATAGAAAGAGTTTAAAATGTAAAATATTTCTTAGATTATTTTAAATATATAGTTTTTTTTTTATTTTCCAAGAGAAAGAACAATACCACTATTTAAATTTTTCATAATTGTAAAATAATTATTCAAACTTTAATAAGAAAATGTATTTTTCTTTAATATTTTTATTGAATTTAATTAGCATATTAATATTTAATTTGTTACAGGGCATTAAAAATCTATCCTAAGTATAAGGATGTAGGTTTTCATTATAATATCAAATGTAGTAATGAAACCATGAATAATGGTTAACATAAAAAAAATAATTTCTGAACTTAAAAATTGCAAAAACTTTAACTTTTTTTATTAAACAGGAATAAATCTTCTTTTCTTTTTTCATTCATTATATCTATCCTTAATAAAATTAGATAAAAGTAAAAAAAAAGAAAGATACGTATATTTACCTTACAACACTAAATTATTTTAAATTCCGTGTCTCAACTATCATGTTAATCTATAAAACTTATTTAAACATATTAACTGTGAAGCTTAATTAAGTTTTGTATACATCGTAACTTCATAGAATAATTTAAAGATGTAACTTAACTTTTAAAGCTATTACTTAGGCTAAGGAGTTCAGTGCATGTCCAAAGTTTTACGACATACGCCCAGTTTCTCTTCGAAATATTTTTGCTTTTTCAGCAATGTGTACCTACAAAACTCTGAGAGATCCATAGTTAGATAGCGGAACAAGATGGTAACTACTTTGCAAACAACCTAAAAGACATATATAAAGTTAATTACATTGTTATTTTAAAATGCAGTTTATTTTGACCTTATGTTATTCAGTCCTGGAATTAGCAGTAGTAGATTTAACAATAAATAAGATACATTGCAGAAGTCTGTTACATTTTCTTACCTCAAATTGGAACAAAAGCTCTTATAGCAAGAACTGCAGAATCTGTACCCAACTCACTCACAAGCACAATGAATAATTTTTCGGCCTACTAATTTATACTGCCTGTCAATGACATACGGGCCTCATGGCCGAGTGACTAGCGCTCGGTGCCACAGGTTTCGGGCCCTATGCCAGCCAATGCCACAGTCTTGGTGGGGATATTTGTGTTTATAGCGATTTGAAATCCACTTTAAATCGTAGGTATCGTAGGTCTAACATGACTGTAGAGGTAGATTATAGGGCTGATAACCGTATTCTGTAAAAAGAAAACATCTCTTGTCTAGAAATCTGCCAGTAGGCAGACGAACTTGGCCAACCATGGGGCTGCGCCAATGAACATAATGATTAATGATATACTGTCCTGTATTTTTGTTTCAGCTTTGTTGGGGTTTTTAGATCACGAAATAAACTTACTCAATACCAAAACTCAATGCAATATCCACCAAGTTGCTCTAAGACATTATTAAAATGCTAAAGTTATCAAAACCAATTTTGTGATAAAGGTTATTAAAATAATGCCCGTATAAAAAATAAAATGTCACAAGAACTCCGTTAGCAAGAAATAAATTACGTAGGCTAAATATAACTTATACAAAAAAAAATTTATGATAAACCATTTTGATAAATTTTACTCATTTTTAAAATCAATATTCCTTCGAACTGACAAAAAATTTTAAAAATAACTGCAAGCATCAAAATAAGTATACAACTCCTGCTAAAGATCGACAAGACACCTTCATTAAAAAAATGATTTCATAACTACCAATTTTTTTACGGCCAACAAATTTAGCTTTATGATCCATACATTTCAATGTCATGCCAAAGAGGCAAATAAAGCATGCTATAATTCAGAATCTAGTCCTTTGGCAAAAGGGGAAAATATTGAACAAAGTATTCTTTCAGAGAAAAAAACAACAAGAAAAAGTAGTAAAAAAATGGATCCTCCACTCCTGAAATCCCATTCCAACAGTTAATTCACAGTGTGCAATGCGTTAACGACACAGGGCTTGAGAAACAAACGCTATTGCCAATCATCAGCGTTATCTGAATTTTTTTCCATTACAACAGATGGTGTTAATGAAACCTACAATCAAAAAAATGAATCCATCTATCGGAGTTCTTGATTATTAGAGGTCGGCGAGCTGCTCTATGAAGAGAGTGGCTCCAATGCACGATATAAATACAGAATACAGAGCAATCGTTTGAGAGAATAAGTGGTGTAGTTTGATTTTCTTACTTTATTATTCGTATAGAACGACATAAATTTAAGTGTGCATCCTTGATTCTTCGCTAAATAATAAATTTTAGCAGCTTTATCTTATTGGAATTTGTTAAAAAAAAGATATCAATATGGAATTTTTCTAAATTTTTTAAATATTTTTTTCAAAATTAATTTTTATTAATACATACAAATAGTCATTTGAATATTTGAAATTATTATTTATTTATTATATTAGTATTCTTTCTAGATATATTTTATAAATTTAATTTTTACAAACTTTTGACAAAATGTCAGGAATTATTAATGTGAGATTTCCTTTCTTTAGTCAAGGTAACACTAAAATAAATTTAATTCAGCGCATACTATTAATAATCATTAATTATCCTTACAAAGCAAGAAGATTTCAATTTTGTCAGACATTTTTTTTAAAATTAATTAGTAAAAATTTTACAAAACTTAGTACAAAATTTATCTAAAGATTGAAGAGTACTTTTATATATATATATATATATATATATATATATATATATATATATGTATATATAATCTTATCATAAGAAAAGCAGCCAAGTCTGTGAGGCTAGAATTTTATCGTCCGTTTATGCACTCATTGTATAAGACATCTTTTTTTTTTTTTTTCATTTTTAACTCAAATGGAGAATGGGGATCATCTTTTTTTAATTTTTTTTTTTTTTTTTTTTTATTTTGACTTAATTTATGAATCCAAATACAGGTTATACCTGCCTCCGATATATTATTTTTTATTTATTAAGAATTATTTCATTAATATTCATGGATATATATATATATATATATATACATATAGTGAGTTTGTTTGTTTGTGTGTGTGTGTGTGTATATATATATATATATATTGTGTTATTTCTTCTCTATAGATTTTTGTCGCTAACTATTTGTAAATTTGCAAGCTATTTCATTTTACTTTATTTTTATAGAACTCGCTGTTCATTACCTCATGATTTCGTAAACTTTATGTAGCATGTTTTGTGTATGCATTTCTTTGAATGAATATATATATATATATGTATGAAAAATGTTTTGAATATACAGAGGGAATTTCGGTGCTACTTCGAAAAAATGTATCATTAATTTATAAATTACAACAGCTTTTAAGGGCATTATATAAAGTCATAAATATAACCTAAAAATAAAAACACATTAAAATAGCTGGTAACTTATATTCAGCATTCTATGTTTTAAAATTAAAATATATTAGGCACTAATGCATGTTTTAGGATTTACAATGATGAAACACCAGCAAAATCATAAGTAGAATTCCATTATATTAACTGCTGCTTCTCTGTTAGGCAAGCACTCTGTCGAGCGGAGCCAAGTATTTGGGCTACAGACGTAGATAGTTAATACTGCTAAATAAAAAAATCTTTAATAACATAATATTTCTTTATTTTTTTAATCTTAATTGTTATTTCCAAAAATCTGTACTTTTTGTAAACATTAGTTATTTTTATTTCTTTTACTTCATTTTACTATTTGCATTCGTAATTTAATAGCTCCTTGTTGTTGTTGTTACGCGCATGCTCATTAGCTTACAATGGTTTTTGTCATTTTTCAATGAAAAGTAATGTTGTCAAATAATGGACAGTAATATGTAATCAATAAATCTAATATGTATTTCTGTCGATTTTTGCGGAATGGTTTAAAATAATTTCGGGGGAACTGAGAAATTCTATTAATTCTTACTTTAGAGGAACAAAAAAGATTTTTTTTTTTAAACAAAAACATTACATTATGTAATAAAGGTCTCATTTTTCATTGAAATTTCATTGACAGTAATTTCATTTAGACCTTCATAATAAATGAGAAAAAAGTTTAAAAATGAAAGCAAGTTTAATGTTGTGTCTAAACATATTTTAGAAAAATACGTCTAAATAACAAATATTTACAATTCCTTATAATAAAAAAAAAATTACAATACGAAACAAATTTACATTTTTTAAAAAAAAACAAATAAAATTACATTTTAAAAATTTACATTACTTTATAATTCTACATATATATCTAATATTGTTTATATATGTAGGATTTATCATATATTTAGTTGAACATTTAATTCTTATAACAGAAGAAAAGAAGAAGAGAGAATTGAGAATCTCTATTAATTCTTACTTTAGAAGAAGAAACGTTTGTTTTTTACTTTCAAAAACATTACACTATGTAATAAATATCCTATTTTTCATTGAAATTTCTTTAACATTAATTTTCTTTCGACCTTCTTAATAAATGATGAAAAGTTCACAAATTTAAATTATTTTACTGTTGTATATAAACCTATTTTAGTAAAATACGTCTAATTATCAAATATTTACAATACCTTACAAACTAATATTGCTTACATAAGTAGAATTTATAGTATATTTAATTGTACATTTTATTTTCATAATAGACGAACATATTTAAATATTATACATTATTTAATTGATTAAATTATAATTATTTTTAAAATTTTTAGAACGTATTTAAAAAAGATAAAGTAAGTAACTGTAGTTCGTAGTAACTGTCTTTTGGATTATCATCTGCAAAAAAAGCAGACGCTATAAAAGCGTGCTTAAAAGTAATGTCTTCAATGACATTAAAACTGTATATAAATATTTAAATATGATTTGCATTCTTTTAAACTATATGGCTTCATTTTTGTCTTAGCTTTTTTAAATAAAACTGCATAATGTACAAACAACGATATCATTTCAAATAACATTAAGCTACAGAAATAAATTAGAAAATGAATGTACTAAAACTTAATGATAAATGCTTATCATTTTATGTGCTGAAATATTCATGACACACTCTAAAATAAAGAACTGCTATTAAGTTCTCATGTAAATGTTAAAGAAACAAAATACTTCGTCCTTTATTATAAACAAATAAATGATTTATGTGTGATTTTTTTAATCATCCGAAATTTCCATCTCAACATTAAACAATTTCTTAAATTGCTTCAAATTGTTTTTGTTTTATTTAGATAGATAGGTAAAGCGTAATAAAAATATACGTAAACAATAAAGTAGTAAATAACAAAAGTTTCAACATAAAGAAATTAAATTCAAAATATTATTTGAAATTTATTTTGAATAACAACTTTTAAAATATAAGAAAATTTAAAATTATTTCGAAGAATTGAATATTTTAACAATATTGAACTTCAGAAAAATGGTAAAATTTAAATCTAAGAAATCTAGTTGACATTTATAGTACAAAGAAAGTTTTTTAAGTGTAGTATATTCATTTAAATATATGCATTAGGTAACGTATCAGAAAGATTCAATTTTGTGAAATGAAATGACTTATTGAAGCATTACTTTTTTCAAAAGTAAAGCTAGGCAGATTGAGTACGTCAAATTTATTTTATTCAAAATTTGTCTGCAAGAGATAAAAAAAAATTTAAAAGTATTTCAAGAAAGAAGAAAAATAATTTCATTATTGAAAACTTAATATCCTGCATACTATTTATTATCAATTCTAGATTCTAATTTATTATTTATTTCTAATTCTACATTCATTAAAATATAAAAGAAATCTTCAAGAAATTTAATCTCTAAATATGTATCAGGATTCTTTGACACAAACGAGATCACAATTAAGGACTTCCTATTTATTATGAAATAACATTGGCTTCATGTTTGCATCATTATTAACATTTCTAAATGCTTAGCAATCTGGCGCCGATACTACAGTTGCTGGGCAACGCTAATTCCCTTTTTAAGTTGAAGTCTAATCCCTGAAAACGACATTTGCTTTCTATGCTTATTTTGGCTGAAATTATTCTTGCTGTAGTAGTTGTTGCCTATCTGTTTATGTGACCAAATCATGTTTTCCAAAGCCATTTGATGCAGCACACTCAGATTTTCACAGAAGAACTTTCGAGCTTGGATTCATACGAGATCAATTCATAATCAATATTAATGTTTTAATAATAATCAAAATAATATTTTAATAACAATCAGTATTAATGTTAATTAGATCAATATTAATTTTTCAAAATACATAGCAATCTGACACAAATGTTTGAACTGCTGGGCAATACTAATTCCATTTTTATTTTGATATCTAATCCCTAACAACGACCTTCCCTTGTCTATACTTATTTTGGCTGAAGTATTGGCGCTTGTCGTAGCAGTTGTTGCCTATGTGTTTATGTGACCAAATCACGTTCTCCAAAGCCAATCGATGCAGTACAGTGATTTTCACAGAAGAACTTTCGAGTCTGGATTCATAAGAGATCAATTAATAATCAATATTAATGTTAATTAGATCAATATTAATGTTTTGAAATACATAGTAATCTGACATCGATGCTTGAGTTGCTGGGCAACGCTAATTCCCTTTTTAAGTTGATGTCTAATCCCTGAAAACGACCTTCCCTTTCTCTGCTTATATTGGCTGAAGTCACTCTTGTTGTAGCAGTTGTTGCCTACCTGTTTATGTGACCAAATCACGTTTTTCGAAGCCAATCGATGCAGTACAGTGATTTCCACAGAAGAACTTTCGAGTCTGGATTCATGCGAGATTTATTCTGCTGCTTTTCCTTTCCATGACGTTTTTAATGAAGCTGTAAAATTAAGAAAGATTTTTAACAAGTATGTGACATTTGCAAAATCATCAAGAAGATCATGCGTCAGGGTACTGTGAATGCTGCGACAATGAGAAAACATTCGAATAACATTTCGACTAAAATACATGGCTGGCCACTAGTGGAAATATTTGAGATGTTTTCGGAATAGAGTAGATTTTTTTTTTATTTCTGCCTTGAAAAAAGTTACTTTTGTATTTTGATGATACTCTCACTATAAAATACTGAAATTGGGCTGAGAGAATATAAAACATTTTGGTTTCTACGATCTGAGAAACAGTAAAATTTGATGAGCAAGTCTTTATTTCCTTGGTTATCGATGCTATAAAAATATTATATGATTGTAGAATTATTGATTTGTCACTAGAATTATTGTTATAAATAATATTAAGGCAATGAATTTATTTTAACAAAACTTAATTTCTTTAAAAAAAAAAAAAATTGCTCTTTTCTATCTTCGAAGAAATCACAAACAATAATAATTAGTATTTTTTTCTTATACAATATTAAATTTTTTCATTTGTAAATAAAGTACGATTGATAATGCTATAATAAATCGATATAATAATAATGGTGAAATAATCTTGATCGATTATATGAGTCTTATTTTAAAGAAATTTCATTAAAAGGAATTTTCTTAGTTAATGTACAGGGTGAATATAATTAAAGTAACCCTGTACAGACCCCTCTAGAACCCGTTCTGCAGAACGGATTTTGATGACACTTGGTATATACGGTATATAGACTATGCGGGAAAGATTTCTGTAATAAAAAAATAGTTCAAATTTTGTCCACCAGGGGGCAATTTTTAAAAATTTCCTTTCGCAAATTAGTCAAACGTATGAAGAAATTTTGCAGACAGCGCCAAAAAACTCATTCTGCGTGCCTTCCTGATCGTTAAGTTAAGAAGAAAGTTCGAGCTTTAGTGGAAAAAACTGTTTTATTAGAACGGTAGCAATAACTTAACTGCACTACTTGAATATTTGTGTCTTCTTTAGGCGCCACAATTCTCCCTAGTGGTCAAAATTAGAACTATTTTTATTATAGAAATCTTTTACAAATGGTCCATATAGCGTATATAACAGGTTTCATCAAAATCCATTTGGCAGAACAGGTTCTAGAGGGATCTGAATAGGGTCACTTTAATTATAACCACCCTGTACTTTATTCAATCATTAATAGGGTCACTTAATTATAACCATCCTGTACGTTATTCAATCATTAATTTACTAAATTTTACCCTAATCAAAATGAAAGGCTTTGTTTCCAGTCTTCTTGGGTATACTACTATTATACATAAGTAAAGAAGTAAAAATCGGCTTTTAAAAGCCCGAATCTTTTAAAAATATATAAAACCCCTTTTATTGAATTTATACCGTGAGTGCAAACGATATGTGTTTTTTCTTATCCTATGGGAATTTTGAAAAAAAAATGCCTATCAATTAATCAAATAGTTTTAGTAGTTTTATCGTGAAAGAGGGACAATGACATAAACACACTTTGTAATTTATATATTCAGCGTTTATTTGAACCACGACTTCCATATTCCATCTCATAGGTGAATGTGCCCATTAAAATAAACTTTCTCCATTAAGCCATACGTAGAAAATGAAAAAGATCTATTACATGCTTAGATATTTCATATGAGGAAGCAAAAATATTTTTTGTCATTTTCAGCATATGCTTCCATGTATAAAGTTAGTTGTTATAATGAATAAATTCACTCGTGTAATGGAAACCATAGTTCAAATCAAAGTTCCTGTATTAGTATGGAAACAGGATGGATACGGTATGGAATTTTATTTTATTTTTTTTTTTTTTCATTAACGAAATCAATAATCAATTTCGAATTTTATTTATTTAACAAATCATTTTCTGTTGCCCTCCATGCCAAACTATTTAATCTTCCTTGAACCATGGTACTTCAATTCATTTTTCATTCTGTTCAATTTGGAAAAAAGAACATCCCCCAGTATAGTTAGTGACCTTCTCAATAAAAACATTCAGTAGACATTTTTCTGTTTTAGAATGTATATATTATTCTTCGATATGAACTGTTAAAAATTTATGTTATTATTATATCGTCGTTTTTATTAACGTGTATAATATTCTCTTAAATGCAAACTTCCCGTAAATGAATCTTCTGCATTAACAAATTTGTGATAAAATTTTACAAATTCTGCGCAATTATGTCTCAGCTCTTCTCAAAGTTCAACATTTTTTAAGCGAGATTAAAATAAGCTATAGATTTCTTTTTCGATTGTTGATTAATTTCATTTTATGATTACAATCATTGTTTTAAATGGTCGGTCAAGACACCAATCCCAGATGGTGCAAGCCATCAAAGAATTTGTGGCTCTTTCTCTTTGACAATAATCTTCGTAGTCAGCTTCTGGATATTTTTCGTTGGTGTATGATTCGTATTCATCAAAATATTTCTGGCATCCTTAGTCAAATTGTCAAATGAAGTTAACAAATTTATTGCCACGTTCATTGTCATTGTTGCTTTTTCGAAGGATGACTATGGTTTTTTCATATCCTTTCCAACATAGTACTCTAAATTTGAATTAAAATAAGAAATTCCAATTATTCTATTTTCCTGACAGACTAATGACTTGGTTTCCAACCTATCCTTGGGTCTTCGTTATTATAAGCAATAGACTTCAATGTTTCTCGATATTTTTGTGTGTGACAATGGTATAAGGCACTTACTACATGCGCTTAAGCAGAACCATATGGTTCCAGAAAATATTTTCCTCAGATAAGACTTCAAATACTTTTTCCAGTAATCCACTGCTCTTTCTTTGAGCTTAAATATTTAGCCAATATACCCTCCTGACCACGATGAGTAGAACTTGAAAAAAATTTTTATAGTTTTTGTTCCATTTGAAAATATCTTGTTGTCCCTTTTACACATTCAGAAACATGAAGATCCTTTAACTTAAGGAGAATTGCTTCACATGGCACAAAGGTAGCAAATTCAGATTTCTCTTTGATTCTTTCTTGCAAAAGGAAATATTTTCCTAACATATTTAATGTATTGTCTCAACTTTGTCTTTTCTATTCCTCTTAAAGAAATGGCATTATTTCTGCTAAATATTTATGTATGAGCTCATTAATAGATATAAATTTTAAAAAAAAATTTCATTGTGTTCATGATCTTTTAGGTATTAAGTTGCAAATGTCAACTGGTCAACATGAGGTAAATCAGGCTGGCTTACTATCAAACGCTTATAGAAGATATTTTTGCTGATTTATCTACAGTTACAATTTTCGAAAGGACATACTTTCCCATTAAGTAAATAAATTCATTGCAAACATCCGTTGATAAATAACAAATGTATCCTTTTCCCGAATTACAAATTTTTTTATGTGAGGAATGGATTAAATATTTTAAAAGGCTCCTCACATTCCAAATAATTTTCAGTTGACCCAAAGATTACATTGTCACCACGATACGGTAGTCTTCTAGAAGCCAAAAATTTTACAATTGTTACAATTCTTTTAGTACTCGTTTCAGTAATCCACTGGAATTGTATATTGAGAAAGTAAGTCTGTACCTTCTCTACCAGTAAATTTACTCTGGGTCAGATAAATCATATTACATTGTTTATGCGTTAATCTATTCATATTCCAAAGTACTCTGACTAATATTTTTCCAATCATTACATCCATTTGGTAAACACAGACTTATATTAAATATACTAAATAAACGTAATTGAAAACAAAATAGAGGTTTCTTTGAAGATGAATATAACATCCCTTTCGATTGTTTCATCATTTTTTTTATTTATGATAAAATAGTGTTTTGCTGAAATTTCATGAGGTCATCTGCTTCTTCATAAATTCTGAACATCTTGGAAATGTCAGAAATTTTATTTTTGAAAAGTGCAGACTCTTTACAATTTCAAAGTCCGCATTCTTCTTCCATAAACATCCCATGAAAATAGTATGAGGGATCGTTTGAATCGGTTTGCTGAGCTGAAGTAGATTTTTGTTGTTGCTTAACTAAAGCATTTGCCGATGAAGTCGGCGTGTTTATGCCATATGATTTATTTATCTGTCTCGGCTAAAGTTAGCAGAGAACCAATGGGTTCTGAAATTCCTTCAATTTATCGTGTATGTAGCTTGTCTGAAATATTAATTTGATTGTACCCTGCAGAAGTTCCTAGAATGTAGGGCACATTGGTCTATATGCTCGTAGGCCTATCAGATGTGATCCACTTACCGCAACTCACTGTCGCCAGCGATTAACCTGGAGTAGAGAGCATGCATTGTGGACACCGCAACAGTGGTCTTGTGTGATGTTTTCAGACGAGTCCAGGTTTAGTTTGCAGTCTGATTCTCGGTGGACTTTCATATGATGAGCGCCAGGTATTACCACTCATTGAACGACACCGCTTTGGTTTAATAACTAGACTTCACAAATAAGTCAAATTTGTTTTGCTTCTGTCTCTTTCTTTGCCTGAACTTCATTATCCTTAATTTATGGACATGAGTGTATTACTAGACGTAGAAGACTGTAAAGCCCCATATGAAATTGATTCTTGATCTTCCACTGGATCAATGAAAAATTCATTTGGGTAATTTCAGAATGGGAACCATTCACTTTTCGTGATTGGACACATAGCAGACGGTATATTCGAGTATTGCACTGTCGAATTCTTTTTATTGGTGACTTCTTAGTGAAGAAGTTAGACCATGCAAAAGGAGAAATCGTTTACGTGATTATTGTGTTCCTTAAAAAACATAGGAATGGCAAATAGCATTTTCATTTTACCTCTGTATCCGTAGAAAGTCCCTTGAATTGCAAAATATATGTGGAGGATCAGGGTTTGTTCTGATCTCCAATTTTGCATCCTAATTAAAGGTGATATGCCTTTTTCACAATGGTGATCGAATATTTTTTGCATTCAAATTTCACATCTGTATTATCTATAATTCACACCTTTAATATGTACAGCAGAAGTTATCAGAAGAATTGCATGACATAAATATAACATGTTTAGCTAAAACACAAATTCATTGCAATCATTTCATTCTCAGACGAAACACCGCGTGTAACTAACAACTATCATATTTCTAATTTTAGAGGCTAATCAAAGAACTTTGACGACAAAGTGTGTCGTCTTTTCTTGCAGATTAATTATTGCCAAAGGATTTACGACAGTGCCTGTGGAGCTTTTTAAAAAATTATGATTTAGTAATAAAAATATAATATAATTTATAAAATAATAAAATAAACAATATAATAAATAAAATAATATAAATAATAAATTGATGTCTAATAAAATAAGTCTTATTTTTCCAGATATTTCATGTATGTGTAATAATTAATATTTATATATTTCATATATATTCAGTGTAGTAAAATGTAGTAAGTATGGAATTAAATGTAAAGGAATGTAGTAAAATTTATGGCATACATAAATTTTACTACATTCCTTTTTATAGACATTGTTAAATAATTACTTACATTTATTTTAATTTGCATGTTGTATTATATAATTTACATATTCCTATAATTCATTTTACATATGTATCTCAAGAAAACAGAGGAAACCAATTATAAACTCCATATTTCAAAAAAAAAATGCAAATTTATACAATTGCAATTTTTTTTCGGTTCTGTGTTCAAGACCACAAAAATTTTAAGAAATAACAATTATGTTTAAAAAATGTGTGTGTTACGTAGTGAATTAGAACAATGTTAAAATTTAATAATTAATAGCAAAGTTAAAACTTAATGGAACTCTCATGCGTTTCAACTTCGATTCCTCTCTCCACAAAGGATGAAGTAATATTCAGGTATATTTAGTTTAATTTATTTATTTGCAATAATATTTTAAGAATATTTATTATAATATTTTATTTAATATTGCAATAATATTTTACTCTGTATCTATATTCAGTACAAAATATTATTGCAATAAATTTCTTTCGTCGAATAGATCGAATCCTCTGGTGATATGCATTTTCATCCTTTTTTTTTCTTTCAATGAGTATACTTGACGGCGATTATGAATGAGTCTTGCATCGGCTTGGGCATTTTGGTAAACATTCTATGCATTTTTTTATATGGACTTAACAAAAGGTAGGTTTCTTTGACGTATCTCTCGGAAATTACCTCACAGGATTCAATGTTGATGCACCTAAATAAGGTTTTCTCAATTCTAAACAGATTCAAGAAATATCCACCCTTAAAAATATCATATCTTATAATATAAAATTAAATTTGGTATAATATTTTATCTTAACATATTTTGGACCAGATGGGAACATTTATGCTTCCTTATCTTCCCTTATTAAGTTCATTATAAACCCCCAGTTACCACTTTGCAAAGAACCCGCAAATTTAACTAATGTTTCCAAGTTTAACATTATGGTCATTTTAACCTTCTTCTTTAAAATGGGAACTTTCTGGTCGACACATTCCCTATGTTTATTTCCTACTTAAACACGATAACTTCGTATTCTTTTTGCTTGCAATTTAAATTTTGTTCTTTTAATTCAAAATCAAGAGATTTCTCTGATCTTCCAATTACCAACTACATCTAATTTAAATAAAAGAAATATTTTTATTATTTCTTATTATGAAGAATATTCTTTATTCTGAAATACTTTTTTTTATTTTTAATAATATAAATACAGAAGTTTTCTGCTTTTAAGAGAATCCTGGAAGATCTTTCATAGATCTTAAAAATATATGCTTGCTTTAATTCATTTTTCAAAACGCTAAAATAAACACACATAAAGAAATTAAAGTAAAGACTTTTATGAATACATCCTTTTAAAAGATTCAAGATAAAAATGGCATTAGAAATTTTATGCTATTGGTACTTTATTCATTCAATTCTTCTGAATGAAAAATAATTTTTCTATAGCAACAAGAAACAAATTTGCTTTAAATTTCATTTAAACTTTCAAATTTTTTCGCCACCCGATTCATATGGCTGTCTGATCTAAAAGATCAACGCAAATATCATATGCCTTTTCAAATCGAATATCTCTGAAAAACTTCTTTTGATATCGATCATTTTTCTATTTATTTGGCTTCATCCTCTTAGCTTCTCAAACAAAAGACTCGAAAAAGGAAGAAGAGCATGCTTCTTTTCGCGGTAGAAAGTTTCTTTTCTTTGCATGTAACGTAAAACCCACAGTTCTTTGAAAATTTTATGGCCTTTAAATCCTTCTTCAATTAAATATTTATTCCATTAAAGTTTGATTAAAAAGAGTTACAATCCTCAAAATGTTGTTTTGTAAGTATGGTGTAATACGGAACTGAAATTTAAGGTGTGTTTTTTGTTCTTTTAAGTTATTGATAACGGAGTGAAATTATTTATAATCTATAGTTAAGTTAAAGTAATTTTAAGTTTTATTTTAAAAATAAGAATGAGGCATGGAATGTATATAAGTCGAAATATAATGGACTGAAATATTGTTATAAAATATTATTAACTTGCAAATTGTGTTATTACTTCTTTAACATAAATGTTTCATATCTAAGTAATAATAATGCAATCACACATTGACAAATCACACACTGTTTTTGTTTTATTTCATTGCAAATTTAATGTGGTTGACTATTGAGCCATTAGACTAAGTATTGTCCAATACTATTGCACAAATTCTTTAATGCGCTTAGCTAGTTACTTATCATCTTTTAACTGCTACGAATCAATATAATAAATTTGAGTGATGATTCTAATTCTAAAAATAATAAATATTGTAAAAATTTGCGTCCATAGAACTAAGCTCTGTTGTTTCAAGCCCTTTGGGAACATATATTACTTAAATATTTACTAAAGGGCTTGCATTTTAAAAGGTTGGTGAAATCCTTTCCATAATGTACTTCTAATAATTTTACAATATCAGTCAGTAGTCAATATTTGTCACAAAATATTTCTATATGTCAGTATTAGAGCACATAGAAAAATTTATAAATTCACTTCAAACATAAAAGAATTTCTTGTTTAAATTATATTCGGAAATAAGATTAATTCGGAAATCATTGATTTTCATCAATCATCATTAATTCGTACTATTACATATTTTTTTTATCCTACTTGATAGCTGCAATATCTAGACCAAGGAATGGTCTGATGGAAGGGGGGGAAGGGGAGCTTCTGTTGTGATGGATCACCCATAGTCTGACGTGAGCTTCGTCGGTTGAGGTTGATGGTCGACTAGACGGCCGTTTGTCTTCAAACCTTTTTGAACTGTTTATACCACTTCTAAACATTGCTTTCCGATATAGGAATGCTCACTGAATGCCTTCCGCAACATTCTATACGTTTCCGCAAACAAAATTTAATGCAAGTTCTTTGCTCAATTAATTGAGACATTTCAAACATCGACGGTATCAGTTTTAGCGTCTCACAAAGCCAAGCGTAACTCAAACACTAATGAATATTTTGACGCCAAATTTCATACAGATGTCAAGGACAGTTTCAGCAACCTAAAAAAAATTAAACTTTACAAGCCCCGGGAATTTTAAATTGAAAATTGTTCTTACTTTTTGGACACAGTAGTATATTTAATGTCTAAAAACGCTGTCATCACCCAGCATGTATTTAAAAAAATATTAATAACCTTAAAAAAATTTTTTTATTTAAGATAAAAATATTCATTTTTTAATGAAATGCAAATTGCTACTAAGGAAATTCAACTATACAGTAACTCACACATACAATAACACACATTTAATAGATATTACAAAATTTTCCCCAAAGAAATTTCTCCTTTTTATGAAAACATCTTCCCAAAATAAAATTTTAAGCATGTTTAAGATCAACTGCAAAAAAAAATAATAATTATCAGCGATTTATCTCATTAAAGTATAATACCAAAAAACAAAGAAAAAAAGAATTTTTCATATATCCTTTTATTTATTTATTTTTTTCGCCATTTCCATTCACTGTCCCTAGTACATATTTTTCAAATATCTAATTAAATATGCAATTAATAGTTTAAGCAAAAACTAAGAAAAAATAATAAGCAAACAATTTTTATTTAAAAATTTAATGACTTTCAAAAAGTAAATTACCAAAAAAAAAAAAAAAAACTGTCGAACCAAGAATATTACAATTAAATTTTATTTTAACTTATTAAAAATTATGCAAAAAAATATCTTTCTATGTATAAAAAACAATATACCCCATTAGAAATTTTATATTTTAATTCAAAATTTATATAATGCCAATTAAAAATTTTGAACTATTCCAGAAAAACAAAAAAGATATAATTATTTTCTTCGTATTTTTTGTAAAAATAATCTTGCATTTGAAACAATACGAAAATGAATATATATAAATAGAGAAAGAGAGATAATGTCATTAAAGGAAAAACAAATTTAATTTAATAAAACGCTTACAAAAAAAGGGTGAAATGAAAATGAAATTCTCCGAAAATGAGAAGTTAAAATTAAAAAGTATATCGCAATGCATTGAAATTTAAATATTCAAACATATTATTTTTAGCAGTGCTGTTTATATTTCATACAAAAAAAATGAAAGTAGTAAATAAAATATGAAGATAAAATTCATTTCTTAGAAGAATTTTCATTTGTAATTTCTCATTAAATGAAATACTCATTTACATGATTTTTTTTTTTGGGGGATTTTACTATATTTCGAATAAAATAATCAGGGTTGTAAGCAAAATATACATTTATTATTTTATTAATGTAAAAGCATAATCAGGAGTTTGATGGCCGACTGGCTAGCGCACGGTACCACAGGCTCTGGGTTGCCAAGGATGTTTGTGGTAGCTCGGAATCCATTTTTAATAGTAAGTCCCAGTCTAATATGACTCTGGAACGCGGAACCGCAGGTTTCGGGTTCGAATTTCGGCGATGCCATGGATGTTTGTAATGGTTCGGAATCTCCTTTAAATAGTAGGTCCCGGTCTTATATAACATTTGTGAGAGACCGTAGAAGTCAATCAAACTTCTCATCCACATCATTCCAATCTTTAAAGGGGCAACTCAGCTCTAGGCACAGTGATATGATGTGGTGTAGTAGTAGTAGATTATTATGACTGAGGCCTGAATGGCGGAGTGTCTACAGCTCTAGCGCCCGGTGCTACAAGTTTCGGGTTCCAGTCTAGGCTGTGTCATGGATGTTTGTAGTAATTCAGAATCAACTTTAAGTCGTAGATCACGATCTCATATATCTATAGAACGTCACAGAGACAGATTTTCCCCACATCATTCTCAAACTGTAAAGGGGCAACTCAGCTCTAGGCACATTGATGTGGTGTGGTGTAGTAGTCTAATATGAACGCCTAGCGTCGGACTTAAGGCTGACAGTCTTAACACGTAAAAAGAAAAACAGCATCCCATGTTTCAGAATTTGCCAGTAGGCAGAAGGACTTGGCCTACTTTGGAGCGGCCCCGGCATTGAAGAAATAGATATACATAATTAAAAAATGTATAACTTAAGCAAAATTTAAATTGTTAATTTTGCTTCATTGCATGCTTGCAGTTTCTAAAGCAATATGTAGAGAACAGAAGCCAAATGTTGATGTATTGTCAATTCTAATCGACTGTATGACATCGAAATCATACCCCCAACCCAATTTGGAGCAAAGGACCTAGTATGCTGCTTCTGATGATTCACACTCTCATATATCCTCTTTGAAATTATTTGACTGACTTTCTACAACCAAACTTTTCCCAACAATACAATGCTTTCAAAACAATATTAGAAAATGTGCTTCAGATTTGCAATTTTATAATAGTTTCAAACTGAAACATTTTTTTAACCATAGTAACGCAATATTTTTATATAAGAAGAAGAAAAAAAATAATATATATATATATATATAATATATTTCTGAAATGCGTTTTTAAAATTGACGAAATTTATATACCTGCTTTAAAGTAAGATTAATAGCTATATTATGTTACACTCTTTAAAATTATTGTGTATTATCATTAATAAAATTATTGAAATTATTGTAAATACTAAAAATATTATTGGAAATATTTTAAATTTAAATTAATTTACATTTCGACTTAGCAGTTATTTTCAAACCACAACTATTAAACGAATGATGTTTTCTTAAGTTTGCAAAATGGCTCAAGATTTGCTTAGGTGCCAAGCATTAGTCATTCTGCTACAACGGAAGAAATTAAAAGGATATGTTGACGAAAGTACTATTAGGAGAAGGAAAGGGTGTCATATCCGGAACACATTTTGACGAACTGGACATATTTGCAAAATGAGCAATAAAAGACCAACATAAATTGTCATGAGATCTAACGAGAAAGAGGCAAAAGAAAAAAAGAATTGAACACGATTATGAAGGATTACATTAAATGTTCAAGACATGAATCAGAAGTACCAAGCAATGAAAAATGCCTGAATTAATTAACTATAACACCTTAATTAATGGTGCAACCCTATATATATATCCGTAGTATTGATTCATGGCCATTAGAGATTAAATACATTGCTACGTCTCAGCATATATATTATATTAAACGTATAATGACTTCAAGGGGAGGGCCACTTTAAGGTTCATGAGAGCACTTTAATTTTTATTTACATGCATTATAATATTTACAAGCATTATATATATATATATATATATGTACTCTGGGTTATTGTATAAGGTAATTAAAAATTGAAATAAAATTTCATCACAAGTGCACAATTAAATCACAAGTACAGTTCACTTCAAGGTCGATGATTTCCAGAGTTTTCGAGTCTATGTCCAAACTAATTGTCTGATATGCTGCAGATCTTAATTATCGCACAACGTGACAGAGGAAACAGGTGGAGTTTCGAGCCAATTCAGTTATTTCCGAGAACAAAAGTAAAACAACACGTTATTGTAGTCGACTTGTCGCAGAACACACTTTCTTCTCCAAAAAACAAGACAATCCGTCCAGTGGCGGGACAGTTTCCCTCATTTCTCAATCGAGTAGACATTTTTCAGACGTGGTTCTATCACTATTCACGATGGAACAACTCAGGGTGTAGTTCATATTCATTCTGTAGTTCTTTCGACCTGCAAAGGTCACACAGACATTTAATAAATTCCTGGGTCTCATTATTCATGATACCGAGTATCTGCTATCAGAATTGAATGACACGTTGTTCTCATTAGTACAAAACACTAATTGCATGTAATATAACTACCCACAATAAAGCCTATCTGCTGTCAAGTTTGAGTGATTTGTTGTTATCCATATAGTCAACATACATTCTTCTCTCCTGAGAATGAAATGCGAAAGTTCTTCTCGTGAAAAAAAAATGCTACATCGTACAGATTTCAGAGTTTCTTTTAACGTACTACTCTTAACACAGGAGATAATAGGGGAGAGTGGGAATGCTTGTTAATATAGGATATTTTAGCCACTGTTTTCACGCAGTAATTTAATTTTTTCACAGTTGGCAACATTTCAACATATTTATAGTTCTGTACATGTGCAAAACAAATCACATCCTTGATGACATTTAGAAAATATATTGATGAATTATTGCTAATTATAATATACCTGATTGAAGTCATTGTATAGTTCATGCCATAATTTGAAATACTCTAATAATTAAGACTGTAAATAATATACTATCACAGAATCATTAGCCATAACCAAATTCCGTTTCAATTATAGAACATGGTGGGGAAAAATATCTCTTTTGTCATACCTAGAAATGCCGATCCCTGAAACGATGTGCTTCTTCCTCGTGTCTTATTGATGGCGGAATCCATGTAAAAGATCGAGATAATTAAGGGAAGATCATTAAGTTAATAAATGCAAATTTATTGCCGGATTCTTTTCTGTCAGCTCGATGCCAAGAAACAAATCTCTTGAATGTAGTTTATTGGGTTGGAAACAAAACTTTTGTTTTTTTCACTCGTCTTCTTGTCTCTGTGAAATCCATTAGGGAAAGCAAATGCGGGGACTGAAGACAAAACAATGAGCCGATCAGCGAGCGAGAAGCTACAATGGCAGGTACACGACCATTAATGAAGGATCTTTAACCTGTCTGTGATAAACAGGGCTGTTAATGATGCCGGTGGCATTTCACTGGAGAATTAGTTTGTAGGCAAAGTCGATAAAGTCTTTTCTTTTGGGTGCGAACACTCGGAATTCTCAAACGATGTTCCATTGGAACTGTTTAAATTAAACACTTTGATTTTTTTTATGAATGCTGGGAACGTTAATTATTGCACACGTGTACCCTTGCATCCGGTTTGTGAAGTTGTCAACTTCAAAGGATGTTACTGCTAATGATGATGTATCGAAAATTAACTACTCAAATAGCCTTGGAAATCCTGTACGGGCACAATTCACAATGGCTTGCTCTAGTTTCACGTTATTGATGAATTGAACTGATGTGTTGGAGTGATAAATTGTTTTGGCATTCTTTAGTGCAACGAACATTCTTTACATACTTGGATATCTGTCAAATATAATTAACCAACAGTTATTCTTAAATAAAAATGATTGTTGTTATTTTCTTTACAAATTTTTAAAACGAATACAACGTATTCAGTGAAATGTGTCTAAAAGAACAAGATGATGCATTTAATTTATTGTTCTGAATTGTGAAACAAAAATTTTTTTATTTATCAATTTATTTCATATTCAAATTTTAAAGCATTAAATTACATTATGAAAAGTAACAATTCTTCATAGAAAAATATATGATAATTAAATCTCCTCAGAGAATGACAGTGAATTGAATTTCCACCACATTTTACGTTACTTTATAGGAAACATTTATCCTCTTCATGAATAGACAATTGAAAAAATATGTTTAGATTTTCAACAGTGATGGTAACTTTAAATTATTTATGTGTATGAAATGGAAACTATAAATTATTCAGCTATGTGAAGTGTAACAATAAGTTATTCATCTATTTAATATGGAAACATTAAATTTCAGCGTTATGCAATAATTTGGCCGATGTAGTATGTTAGAAATATCAAATATGCATAAACATAAAATTTAGAATTTTATTTACCTTTTACATAAGCATTTTTTCATATCTGATAATAAAGAGTGCAATCATAAATGTAAAACTTCGGAACAAATTTAAAAAAATTTTTTTTTTATAAAAAAGAATTATAAATTGAATGACATTTAAATTTGTATTGAAAGTTTAAAAATAATAAATATTTCTGCGATTTGATGGAAAAATCGCTTGCTATTTGCAATGAATTGTTCTTCTTTCTCATACTGGTGGTAAAATATATTTTGGCATAGCCTTTATTATAATATTTATTTTCATTTAACAGAAAACAGTTTATTTTTGTTATTATCTTTTTAAACCATTACTAACTTTATATACTTCCAATTTTATTATTCCAGTAGAAATGTAAGCAGAGTTTGAATATTTGAGAATAGAAACTATAAACATATTTTTTTTTCATTTATTTATTATTTTTACTTTAATTTAGTTTTACTTTGACTATTTTGGGAATTTACCATCTGGCATATTGAGAACTTATCTTGCAAAAGTGGACCTTTCTTTATGTTTTCAACTGACATAAACTTGACTCATCATGTCTAATCCCCTTCCATGTAGCCTCAATCCTTTACAGATATCAGTTTTAAGCCCTTAGGCGCCAATGCACTCTAATGAACTCGAAGGTCAGTATTTATTCATTTCTATCTAACCGTTGAAGAAACCAAAATATCTTTCGTTAAAAAATATTGTGAAACATGTTGATATATACATTAAAAAACGAAGAATTTATCTGGATAAAACAGAAATCGATATAAAGGCGAAAAAGGCATGTATAGAAAAAGAAACACATTTAATTTCCAAAAGAAATACTTTATTCAGGAGATACAGCTACATATCTCGCACCAAATTATATATTGGCTTACTTTTGGACCGTATGCAAACTGACATTTACGTCATTATATGTATTTGGTATATCTTCCACTACGAGATTTTTTGCCACATTCCTTATTATATATTAGATCGAAGAGATCTTGATTTATCTGAGGCACCTACTCATAAAATTTGAAATGTTATCTATTGGTAAGAGATGTGGAGCTCTTTCTGGTCAAAATTTTTTAAGCATGAAAGCAATCAATAAAATTATTGTATTATGCTGCCAGTCATTATCCGACTGAAATGTAAGTAGAACCTTAAATACGTAATGGTGGATGGCCTTCAAATGGATCCAGCTATCAAGTAAAGTGCCATTCCAAACCATAATTTCCGATTGATGTGTGATGTTGGGGCTTGACAAAACAGGTAAGTAATCCCACCATCTTCCTTAATGTCTCCAGACATATCTTTGTGGTATGGAAGATTTAATTCGAAGCCGGAATAATCAATTACATATTCATCTCCAAACATTAAGTTTCTAAATTGAACGATCCCAACACCACTTTAAATGTCGGTGTACCCAGGTAATAATTAATTCGTGCAATGTTAGTTTAGACAATATTCTCTATGTCACATAATAATAGACCTGACGTCTACTGATATCCTAGCTATAGATTATTATGATCATGACAAATCAAGTGTTGAGAGAACCTCTCTGTCCCCTGTTCTGACACTTTCTAGAATCCCTACTGGGTAATATGAATACTTCTTGACGCTGTGTTCTTGGCAACATTGTCCAGTGGTGACATCAGTCCGACCTATATGTTGAGTGATACTCCGTTTCGACTACCTTACTTCTGTGAGGCCGATTGCCCATCTTCTTTCATATTGTGGCATCTATTATTGATACGCATGAATCTATATGGGAGGCACTGGTACAGACAAAATGAATTAATGGAATTAAATACAAAGGTAAGTTATGATTTAGAAATTAGACCTTTGTTTGGCTTCTACTTCTTCCCTTTATAAATCATTCGAATACTCATTTGTGTTACTCTGATGTTCCAGCAATTATTTGTATTGACCAATAGAATTTAGATATTACTATGTTGATTCGTAAGGTATTTTGAAATAAAATTTCATTACTATTAAATAACATTTTGATGCTATATTTTTTAATCTTAAAGTGTAATTAAATAATATAATTGTAAAAAACAATTTTACAGTGCTTGTCTGCAATATTTAAGCAAAAGAAAAGCATATCTTAAGCTTTTAGTTACCTTAAGCATAAAACATTTAAGTTTTTTTTTTTTTTTTCGTAGTTGTTTTTAATGTTTTTTTATTTTATTTTTTTATTTCCAATGATAGGTGTACAGGGCAACAGACATCAAAAAAATAAATATAAAGTATAAAATAAAAACAAAAGACATCAGTTAATCCATCAACATAAGTCTGCCAGTTCAATAACGCTTATAATAGTCCAATAACGCCATAAAGATACAGGAAGCTGTGAAGAACAGGAAGCAAAATGAGAATTATCCATTTCTTCCTGGTTATCACACAGGAGACAGGAATGAGTTTAATTCTGTGAGGAAATAATCGTGACCACAAAAAAAGCCGTAACAATGCCACCGATTTTTCCTTACGCCATTCAGGTATATCATGAATACTATCTTACCAAGGCTTGGGACTCTTTCTAGTGGCAGCATCCTCAAAGTAAGAGTATCTAAGGGCCTTTTTAATTATTCTCTCTTTTGTTTCGGGACAATCCACCTGAGTTCCATTGCAGAACTCTACGAAACTCACACTGAGAGCCAGACTGAAGGCCGTATTTGCAGATCCTTTTGCCGTTTCAGACGTGCACCACGAGGAGGAATATTGCTTGTAAAGTAAGAATCTGAATTTTATAATTCATGCTTTTTTTAGAATTGTAGGCCATTGAACGGCCTGGGGTATATATAAATATTACTTTGCAAACTGTTGCGAAGCAAAACAAATGATGCTAAAACCTAAAATTCCTTTAATGTTTGCCGATGATAGCTATGACAAATCCTATACTCAAACAAACCCTTCCATTGAGCTTAAGAAAATGGAAGATTTCACAAACCTCCCAAATGACGCATCTAGGAATGTTCTAAATATTTGTAGTACCAAGCTAGAATATTGGTTCAGTGATGCCAGGTTGCTATGACATCAGGTTTATAATTTAAGGTAAGGGGTTGGGTTGTCATTTTGTGCACACTTTAGGCTAATTAGACCGGAACCTACGATTTAAAGTACATTTCAAGCCAATAATAAGCAGCCATACCACCCTAGAATTCGAACCTAAAGCCTGTAGTACCAAATGGCCAATTGGCTAGCCAATTAATTGGCCAACCCTAGCCAATTGGCTATCAGGCCTCTGGTATGGGTTCGAAGCCCTGCAGGTGATATCAAATTCTTAGTGGAAGGAAAAAAGAGTTCCATGAATGTTGAAATGTCAATGTTCCAAATTGTGATGTTGACAGTGGGATGATGAATAATGCTGAATCTTCCATATAGTTGCCTTTTTATTGGCCATTAGCCTTTAGATAAAAGTGCCGCTATCACAATAACTCTCAGCATATCTAAACAATGTAAATTTACCATAATAAAAATGTTAATTCTTTATGGATCAAATCATTAACTGTTTAGGAGAAAGCTAAACTAAACTTCATTGGTAAAAAAAAATTTTTTATTAAAGTTTGGGAGTAGTAAAAAATTCTTACATTACTTTTTTTTAAATAATCTCCTGATCTTCATTATATAAAATAGTCTGTAGAATATATAAGAATTTTATATGGCATTTATTTTTAAAAATGTTTTCCTAGCGTTCCTTTTATCTCTCCCAAATCTTTTAAAGGCATACATATTTATCTTCTATCATGGAAAAAACATCCCTTTTTCGTATAAGATCTCTACCCAAAAATGTTCTAAGTGGATGACAAATCTTGTTGGCAAAACTCCTGCTTACGACTTAAAAAGTTTAAACTCAGGTGCCTGATTCTGAGCAAAAGAGTAGACTGAATATTTCTTATTTTTACATTGATATTTAAACTCAAAAAATCAAACGTTACTTTTATATTGAGAATGAACTTCACTATTGAAATAAACTGCTAAAACTGAAATGTAGGATTAGGGAATATATTAAGTTCTTATGCTGCCATGGATTTTCATGTCGATTTAAAAAAAAAAAAAGGATCTTACTAATCTGATTGCACTCACTATATCTATTGAAAATAGAGTTTTCTCGTTTTATT
Source organism: Caerostris darwini (assembly GCA_021605075.1). Classification (NCBI taxonomy): domain Eukaryota; kingdom Metazoa; phylum Arthropoda; class Arachnida; order Araneae; family Araneidae; genus Caerostris; species Caerostris darwini. Next base: position 43,137 of record BPLQ01012116.1, on the reverse strand, counting down.
TAAAGAAGTGTATTGCTCTAAGTTAAGCATTGTATCGATGAAGTTCCATTTTGGATTACTTTAAGTTAAAGATTATATCTGTCCAAGTTAATCATCTGATAAATTTTTAATTAGTAGAAAAGATAATACCCATTAATTCAGTAAATGAATAAAATTTTATGAATAAAATAATGAATAAAATTTTTAAATTTTTAGTTTTATTTGCAATCGGAACAAAATTTTTTATACGGCTTAAAATTCAATTCGGTCTTATTCATTTAATATTATTTTACATATACTTACTGGAAATATCCTGCTGATAAATTTTAATTCCATTTCAAGAACTAATTTTAAAATATCAAACGTTACTTTTAAATTGAGAATGAACTTCACTATAGAAATAAACACAGGCTTATTGGATATATTATCTTATGCTGTCGTGAATTTTCATGCCGAGTTAAAAAAAATTCAAAAAGACTCTTACGAATCTGATTGTACGCACTATATCTATTGAAAATAGAGCTTTCTCGTTTTATTTAAAGAAGTGTGTTGCTCTCATGCATACGCCGTAATGGCCCATTGGCTAGCGCTCTGTAATTTGGTACTTCAGGTTCAAATCCTGGTGGAGGCATGGATGTTTGTTAGTGGTTCGGAATCTACGTTAAACTATCGGCTCTAAGTCTACTTAGCCTAAAGTGTGCTCAAAATGACTGTAGAACCACAAACCAAACCAAGAATATACCCACCAATCCTCAATTTCAATCAAGTAACCATGCCTCATTTGTAATCGAGCAAGAAAATCTTCTGACATGTTGCATCAGCAATTAATTTTGGAGGACTGATGCCCAATTGGCTAGCGCTCTGGCCTTTGGTACTACAGACTTCAGATTCAAATACTGGGGACGCATGTATGTTTATTAGTGGTTCGGAATCCACGTTACACCGTAGGTTCCTGCCTAACTAGCCCAAAGTGTGCAAAAAATAATGCAATAAGACTAAGATTAACTAGAGCAACTAAGTTAAAAATTGTATGGCTAAGTTCAATTTTGTATTGCTTATGCTAAACATTTGACTTATTAATTAGTAAAAAAGATAATACCAATTTAAATTCTTTCATTATTTATCTGCATTCTTTCATTATCTTAGTTTTATCTGCCATCGAACCAAAACTTTTCTACGTATTAAAACTCAATTCGGACTTATTCATTTAATATCGTTTCAAATATTCTTATTCAGATTATCCAGTTGAAAATTTTTAATTTCTTTTCAAGCTGGAATTTGAAATTTAAAAAATAATCAAATGTTACTTTTAAGTTGAAAATGAACTTCATTATTGAAAAAAATTGCTGGAACAGAAACGTAGACTTAGAGAATATATTAAGTTCTTATGCAGCTTTAAATTTTCATGTCGATTTTTAAAAAATCAAAAAAAAAAAGACTCTTGCTAATCTGATTGCATGCTCTCTAACTATTGGAAAAAAAAGAGTTTTCTGGTTTTATTTAATGAAGTATATTTCTCTAGGTTAAGCATACGGCCGATAGCCTAGAGCTCAGGCCTTTGGTAGCAGATCCTTGCTTTATACTTCGAGAACGCAGATAAAATAAAGGATTACATTAAATAGCATTGGATCAATATTGTTTGAAAGTCAAACGCATTAAACAAAGATGCATTGAATAAATGCTAATTTTTCATTTTTATCTTTATTTTTTTTCCATTGTGTTTCCATGCAGACTTTATCTGACATAATCATAAAATGTACATTAATTTCATAAAAAGAAATTTTGCTGGTATTTTATATGCTTTTTTGATTTGTTTATGTCAGATGTATTGCAAATTTTGTTTTCTCCAGTGTAAATTTCAAACGAATTTCATCTATGTATACTGTAGTAATTTTTCCTCACTAGTAGAGTTTTGGTATTTCATTCCAAACAGAGATTCTCCTTGATGTTATTTGTCAAATATATAAGAAACCATCATTCATATTTGACAGCAAACTAGCTGTATTGTGGGTAGTTATATTACATGTAGTTAGTGTTTTGTACTAATGAGAACAACCTGTCACTCAAATCTGATAGCAGATATTCAGTATCGTGTATAATGAGACACATTAAATTAGCGAATGTCTGTGTGACTTTCAAAGGTAGAAACAATTATAGATAAATTATAGATTACACTATTAATATTTGCATCGTGTTTGATGATAGACCACGAGCTGTGAAATGTCTACTGCGATGAGAAATGAGTGAAGCGGTGTTCGGAATCCACGTTAAACTGTAGGTTCCGATATACTTACCCTAAAGTGTGCATAAAATGACCATTGAGCAACAAACCAAACCAGGAATATACCCACCAATCCTCAATTTTAATCAATTAGCCATGCATCATTTGTAATCGAGCAAGAAATTTTTCTGAGATTTTGCATCTCCAATTTAATTTGGAGGGCTCATGGCCAATTGACTAGAGTAGGCTTTGGTAATAAAAGCTTGAGGTTCGAATCAAAGCGGTGGCATAAATGTATGTGAGTGGTTCGGAATCCACATGAAACTGCAGGTCCCGGTCTAATTTGCCTAAAGTGTGCAAAAGTATGAACCGTAAAGCAACAAACTAAGTTAATCATTGTATCGCTTAAGTTCAATATTACATTGCTTTAAGTTAAACATTGTATCATTGTAACTTAATTTGAATTATTTTTTAATTAATACAATGGAATAATACCAATTTAATTCTTTTATTATTTAAATTCACTAATTCTTAGTTTTATCTGTCGTCGAAACAAAACTACTTATACGTCTTAAAATTCAATTCGGTCTTATTCATTTAATATTACTTTAAATATCCTTGCTCGAAACATCCCGTTGAAAAATTTTAATTCCTTTTCAAGCATCAATTTGAAATTTTTCCACTTCACATCTCAAACAACATAATCCACTCAAACGAACAATGATGTAATCTTCAATCCGTAGTACGGAATAAAAGTATTTAAATATCAAAAGTGCCATTAATAATTTTCTTTTTCTTTCGTGCTCTCATTTCGAAGTCAAAAAGGATTTCTAAAGAGATTGACAAAGCATGGTTGAATTGACCCTTTGCATTCAAATAATAAATTAATGCACACTTTTCAGACCTCTTAAGTAAGCTCCAAATGAGTAATTTCATATCGGAGAGATGGCTGTAAGTAAGCTGCTTCAGTGTTTGTAATGCACTTAACAATCGGAATCAATATCAATTACATTTTCAAATTAAGTTCCCTGCTTTATACTTCGAGAACGCAGATAAAATAAAGGATTACATTAAATAGCATTGGATCAATATTGTTTAGAAGTCAAACGCATTAAACAAAAATGAATTGAATAAATGCTAATTTTTCACTTTTGTCTTTTTTTTTTTTTATCCATTACGTTTCCATACAAACTTTATCTAACATAATCACAAAATGCAAAATATTTTCATAAAAGGAAATTTTTCTGGCACTTTATATGCTTCATTTGTTTTATTATGTCAGATTTATTGCAAATTTTGAATTATCCAGGGTTCATTTTAAAGTGGCATTTATCTATGCACTGTAACATTTTTTTGCTCACTGGAGAAGTTTTAGCATTTCATTCCCAAGAGAGTGGAATGAATTTTATTTGAAAAGTATATAATAACCCATCATTCAAATTTGACAAACACAAAAATGACGGATTACCTTAAAAAGAGTTTTATTTTTGTGTGTGTGTGGGAAGAAGAGTTCTGCAACGAGTAGACCAGAATTTTTTTTCTGAGACTGTATAGGCCGGAGTTTCCGCCTATTTTCAAAGTAAATCCCTTGTGATTTCGTTTATCACGCCCTCTGATAATTAAGGTCTAACGCAGACCAAACAATTAGATTCGACGTAGACTCGATAACTTTGAAAATCATCGACCTTGGAGTGAATTGTGCTTGTGATTTAAACGCGCACTTGTGGTCAAATTTTATTTTTAATCTTTATTTCCTTGTATAATAATCCAGAGTTCTTTATTTGTATATATATATATACATATATGCATATATAGTGCTTGTAAATAAAAATTAAAGTGTTCCCATGAACTAGTCCTTATCTTGAAGCTGTTATAGGTTTAATATAGGCAAATATATTCTATACTCTCAAGAAGAATAAAAGATTATCCTTATGTGGGAGAAACAAAAATCCTCATCAAGCATACAGATTATATCTAGAATACTCATCACTCTATTATTTTAAATCATCCTAATTCTCATATCCGGCATTTTTACTTTTTATTAGTCATCCCTGATGCATTGAAATCGTAACAGATACAGTATTAACCCCAGGTGATAAAAGTGGGTGGATGGTTGTATTACAGTACATGGTTGGTTGGTTGTATTACAGGATTCCCAATATGCCACAATTTAGGATCAACATTTTCAGGTGGGGTATTTTTGAATATATAAAAAATATATAAAGCAAATTATTTGAAATTTTTGGAACTATATTATTGTTTGGAACTATGTTTATTGTATTTTGCAATACAATAAACATAGCCTTGGAGAATATATATAAAACAGTTATTTATCATTCACATCACTGGCATAAAAGAAAGGAAATTCTAGTTGCTCCTTTTTAAAGCTTTGAACTGAGCTCTTTAAGGTTACGAGATAAAAGTATCGAAATTCTAGGTCCTGTATCACAAAATATGCAACAATTTCCATTGACGTAATGATAACAAAGCATTAATCTCTATTGCAGTTATTTTGAACTTCGGTGAAACTTTTCCACTAATATACGTTAAGAATAATCCCCCAATTGATATGGAGAATTAGTTCCTTTTGGGAATATTCTTAAGGAAAACTTTTCCAAAGGTGAATTTTATATAAATGAAAATCTGGAAAACTGCTACTAAGTAATCTAATTGTCAATACTATATACTTTCACAATCACAATCGAATGTTTTTCTGAAAGTACGGACTGTAACCCATATTGCCAGAAAATTAAAACCAGTTTTAAAGCAAGTCTTACCATTGAACCAATGTTACAACCTCATTTGAAGACTAAAACAAACAAACATCCTTAACGCAATGATCTTTTAGAATTAATTGCAATTGATTAAAATAAATGTTATTAACATTTTCATACTAAAGCAGACTAAAATATGCATTTTAAATATCGCTAAATATATATATATATATTTAAGTTTTATTCAAAAATATTAATTTTCTTTATCCAATTTCTCTAAAAATTTTCTGCTAATTAATTCTGTTATATGTCAGATTTAGAATAACTTAAATTAGTTAAATTATTATTAAATTCTTTACAATCATTGTTTTAGTTGTCTTTTGTTCTTATATGGTTTAGTGCAACAAGTATTTAATACCTTCAATGAATATTGATGTACTATAATATATACTACGAAGTATCTTGGTACCCATATAGCAGGTAATATTGAATATTAATATAAATGATAAATAAATTTTAAATAAAATAATTTTGAAATATTAATACTTAAAATTCTACTTTTACTTAAAAACTTTAACTATTTATTGAAATTTTAACTATTTTAGTATTATCTTATAAATAAACAACTAAAGTAATCGTTATGATCTAGCATATATTCTTTTTCATCTGCCGTCTTCGTACTGGCAGATTTCGATACAGGATATGTTTATCTAGCATATATATTATAATAATAAATTGTCAAAGAAATCAAAATACAAGGTTTTAGCAATATTTCTATTTTTTTTATATGTGGTTATTTAAAATGTATTTTGTTACTTATTTGATGTTGTGTATTTAACTAAACTTTACATATAAGATAGTTCGAAAAGCTATTTTGTATATTTTTAAATAAATTGTAGTAAAAATAAAACTGATATTTCTACTCACAAAATAGGATTTAACAAGCTTATAATAAAAATTAGTTACAATATAGAAAAAATTTCAAATATAAAGTACTTCTTACATTATTTTAAACATATCGTTTATTTTCCTATGCAAAAGAGTAATACCACTAAAGAGATTTTTCATAATTGTAGAATCATTACTTATAACTTTAATAAAAAATGGATTTTTTTAAATATTTTTATTGAATTTAATTAGCATATTAATATTTAATTTTCCATTGTGCATTAAAAAGCTATCCTAAGTATAATGATGTAGTTTTCATTATAATATCAAATGTAATAATGAAACCATGAAACCCGTTTAACAATAAAAATAATTTCTGAAATTAAACCTTGAAAAAACATTATCAATTTTAATTAAACAAAAATAGAATCTTCTTTTCTTTTTTTCATTCATTATATCTGCCCTTAAAGAAAAAAATACAAATATTTACCTTACAACACTAAATTATTTTAAATTTCGAGTCTCATCCATTATGTTAATCTATAAAACTTATTTAAACATACTAACTGCAAAGAGTTACCTTAATTAATTTTGTATACATCGTAACTTCATAGAATAATTTAAAGATGTAACTTAACTTTTAAAGCTGTTACTTAGGCTAAAGAATTCAGTGCATGTCCAAAGTTTTACGACATACGCCCAGTTTCTCTTCGAAATATTTTTGGTTTTTCAGCAATGTGTACCAACAAGACTCTGAAAGATCCATAGTTAGATAGTGGAACAAGATGTTAACTACTACACAAACAATTTAAAAGATGTATATAAAGTTAAATATATTGTTATTTTAAAATACAGTTTATTTTGACCTTATGTTATCTGTTACATTTTGTTATTTGTAATTGGAACGAAAGCCCTCATATTGAAAGAACTTTCAAATCTGGGCCCTACTCACCCATAAGTCCAATGAATAATTTTTCGGCCTACTAATTTATACTGCCTATTAATGACATTCGAGTCTGATGGCCGAGTGACTAGCGCTCTAGTGCCACTGGTTTCGGATTCGAATCCCGGCGGTGCCATCGGTCTTTGTAGTGGTTCGGAATTCACTTTAAACCGTAGGTCCCGGTCTAACATGACTATTGGGCAAGGACTGATGTTCCTACCCCCTAAAAGGAAAACATCTCATGTCTAGAAATCTGCCAGTAGGCAGACGGCCTTGGCCACCATATGACTATTGCACCATTGTAGAAGAAGAATTAGTTTAATTAGTTCAATTTTACCTAAAACTTTCCACTATATTTTAATGTTTTGTATTTTTCTATTTATTTAGTAATTATTCCTGATAGCGATAATGATCAAAAAACACTAATAGAAAGGCAGCAAGCTTCGAGACATCTAGATTTCTTTAAATTTATATTTTAATTTATCTTAAGGAATACTTTACGACTGTGTTTATTAAAGTATGATGATGATGATGATGATGATTAATGACCTATGCTCAGGTATTTTTGTTTCGACTTCATTTTTTGGTTCTCGAAACAAACTTTCTCAATACCAAAACTCAAAGCAATATCCACCAAGTTGATCCAAGGCATTATTAAAATGCTAAAGTTATCAAAATCCTTGTTGCAGTAAAGATTGTTAAAACAATGCAAATATAAAAAAAAATGGTGTAAGAACTCATTTAACAAGAAATAAATTACGTATATTTTAAACAAAAATTATATAAAAAATTTATGATAAACCATTTTGATAAATATTACTTATCACCTACTGTTTTTAAAATCATTATTCCATCGAACTGACAAAAAGATTTACAAATAAAAAATGCAAGCATCTAAAATAAATATACAACTCCTGCTAGAGATCGACAAGACACCTTCATTATAAAAAATGATTTCATAACTACCATTTTTTTTAAGGTCAATAAATTTAGCTTTATGATCCATACATTTCAATGCCATGCCAAAGAGGCAAATCAAGCATGTTGTAATTCCAGAATCTAGTCATTTGGCAGAAGGGGAAAATATTGAACAAAGTATTCTTTCAGAGGAAAAAACAGTGAGAAAAAGTAGCAAGAAAAAATTGATCCTCCACTCCTGAAATCCCATTCCAACAGTTAATTCACAGTGTGCAATGCGTTAACGACACAGGGCTTGAGAAACAAACGCTATTGCCAATCATCAGCGTCATCTGAACTTTTTTCCATTACAACAGATGGTGTTAATGAAACGTACCATCAAAAAAAAAGGATCCATCTATCGGAGTTCTTGATTATTAGAGGTCGGCGAGCTGCTCTATGAAGGAGTTGCTCCAATGCACGATATAAACACAGAATACAGAGCAATGGATTGAGAGAATAAGTGGTGTAGTTTGATTCTCTTACTTTATTACTTGTATAGAACGACATACATTTAAGCATGTATGCTTGATTCTTTAATAAATAATAAATTTTCATAGCTTTATCTTGCTTAAGATTTTTAAAAAAGAAATCAATATGGAATTTTTCTATATTTTTTAATTTTTTTTCAAGATTAATTCTTATTAATACACAAAAATAGTCATTTATTTATTTTAAATAATTTTAGAAAATTCTTTCTAGAAGTTTTATAAGTTTGAGTTGAATTTTTCCAGACTTTTGACAAAATGTCAGGAATTATTAACGAGAAATTTCTTTTCTATAGTTTAGGCAACACTTTAATTCAGCGCATATATTAAAACTAATAATCATTATTACTCCTTACAAAGCAAGAAGATTTCAAGTTTGTAATACAATCTTTTTAAATTAATTAGGTAAAAATTTTTACAAAATTTATAAAACTATTCAAGAGTGCATTTTTGATATTTTCATAAAATCTTCTTAAAAACTATGATAATGTAGAGAAATAAATAAATAAATATATATAGAAATTAATTTTAAAAACTAAAATATATGTTAACTTAAGAAAAACAACGAACATTATGTTAAACAAGAATCGCCCATTTTTCTGATGCATACTTTATTGTTAAACATCATGTTTTTCAATTCCTTCTATTAGCTCACACTCTTCCTAGATATATATATTTGTTCAAATTTTCAATCGTTCTTATAAAATATAATTTTAATTCTTCCAATAAATTCAAATAGTCATTTTTTTTTAACTTAGTTTATGAATATTCTTTCAAAATATTTTCAAAGTTTTATTTTTAATTCAAATTAAATTTAATTAATTAATTTTAGGGTTTTTTTTCAGATTTAAGTTACAAAAATATAATTCTACCAATAGATGGGGCCAGATAAACTTTTTAAAGAAAAATTGAATGAAAAACTTTTTAAATTAATTAGGTAAACTTTTGCAATATTACAAAAAAAGTAGGGGAAAAAATTTTACTTAAAAGTTATGATATATATATATATATATATATATATCTGTGTATTTATATATTTATGATGGTATATATATATAATATATGTTATTTCTTAGGTATAGTCTTTTGTCACTAACTTCCTACAGGCTATTTCATTTTACTTTATTTTTACAGAACTTGCTGTCCATTAACTCATAATTTAACTTTCTGCAGCATGTTTTGTATATGAATTACTTTGAATTATTTTACAGTTTGCAAAATATAAACTAAGATATAGAAAATTGTTTTTAATATATACTTTAAAACAGATGGAATTTCGGTGCTACTTTGAAGACATTTTTCATGAATTTGTAAACTAAAAACAGTCTTTACGGATTTTGAATATACATTAAAATAGCTGGCAAATAGCATTTTATTATTTTAAAGTTAAAATATATAAGAGGCACTAATTCCTGTTTTAGGATTTTCAATGATGAAAAATTAGAAAAACTATTATTTCCATTATATTAACTGCTGCATCTATGCTGGTAAAATCATGTTACAAAACGAAAAGCACTCTGTCGCGCCAAGCCAGGAAATTTAAACTACAAGCATAGATAATTAATATAGATAATTAAAAAATCTTTAATAACATAATAAATCTTTAATTTTCTAATCTTAATTAACTGTTATTTAAAAAAAATCTTTACTTTTTTTATAAACATTTTATTTATTTTTATTTCTCTTACTTCATTATACAATTTGCATTCGTGATTTAATAGCTCATTTTTTGTTGTTGTTACATGCACACTCACTAGCTTACAATGTTTTTTGTCATTTCGCAATGAAAAGTCATGTCTGTTAAATAACGGGCAATAATACTTAATCAGAAAAATTACTATTTATTTCTGTTTTCATCGATATATGTAAAATGGTTTAAAATAATTTTGAGAGAAATCAGAATTTCTATTAAATCTTATTTTAGAGGACCAAAAATGTCTTTTTTTTTTTCATAAACACTATGCAAAAAAATATATTATTTATATTAAAATTTCATTGACAATAATTTCATTTCGACCTTCATAATAAATGATAAAAAGTTTACAAATTTAAATTACTTTAACTGTTGTACATAAACCTATTTTAGAAAAATACATCTAATGATAAAATTTACAATTCCTAATAATCAAATATTGCTTATATGTAAAATTTATAATATATTTAATTTTACATTTTATTCTTATAATAGAAGAAAATATTTAAATATTATACATTATTTCATTGATTAAATTATATTTATTTTTTAAATTTTAGAAATTAACGCAATTAAAATAGATAAAAAATATATTTTGCTTTTCGTAGTAAATATCTTTTGAATTATCATTAGCAAAAAAAAAAGCAGGCACTATAAAAGTATGCTTAAAATTCATGTCTTCAATGACATTAAAACTGTATTTAAATATTTAAATAAGATTTACGTTCATTTAAATTTTATTGCTTTATTAACTTTCTTAAATTAAACTGCATAATTTAGAAACAACTATATCATTTCAAATAGCATTAAACTAAAAAATAAATTAGAAAAGTAATGTACTAAAACTTAATAATAAATTTTTTTATCATTTTATGTGCTGAAATATTCATGACACACTCTAAAATAAAGAAGTGCTATTAAGTACTAATGTAAATATTAAATAAATAAAATACTTCATCATTTTTATAAGCAACTACATGATTTATGTGGGATTTTTTTTAATAACACAAAAATTTCAATCTCATCTTTAAACAATTTCTTAAATTACTTCAAAATGTTTTCATTTTATTTCGATAGATGAATTAAGAATTATAAAAATATACGTAAACAATAAAGTAGTGAATAACAAAGATTTCAACTTAAAGAAATTAAATTCAAAATATTATTTAACATTTATTTTGAATAACAAATTTTTAAAATATAAGAAATTTTAAAATTAATTCGAAGCATTGCATATTTTAACAATATTGAACATCAGAAAAATGGTAAAATTTGAATCTAAGAAATCTAGTTGACATTTACAGTACAAAGAAAGATTTTTAAGTGTAGTGTACTTATTTAAATATATGCATTAGGTAATGTGTAAGAAAGATTCAATTTTGAAAAATGAAATGTCTTATTGGAGCACTACTTTTTCAAAAGTAAAACTGGCCAGTTTGAGTAGACGTCAAATTTATTTTATTCAAAATTTGTCTGCAAGATATATAAAAAAAATTAAAAAGTACTTCAGGAAAGAAGAAAAATAATTTCATTATTGAAAATTTAATATCCTGCACATTATTTATTATCAATTTTAGATTCTAATATATTATTTATCTCTAATTCTACATTCATTAAAATGTAAAAGAAATCTTCAAGAAATTTAATCTCTAAATATTTATTAGAATTCTTTGATATAAACGAGTTCACAATTAAAGACCTTCAATTTATTCTTGAACAACATTGGCTTTATGTTTGCATCATTATTAACATTTCGAAATTCTTAGCAATCTGACACCGATACTAGAGTTGCTGGGCAACGCTAATTCCCTTTTTAAGTTGAAGTTTAATCCTTAAAAACGACAATTGCTTTCTATGCTTATTTTGGTAGAAAATAATCTTGCTGTAACAATTGTTGCCTACCTGTTTATGTGACCAAATAAAAAAGTCAATCGATGCTGTAACAATTTAAAAAGTCAATCGATGCCATACCATGATTTTCACAGAAATTTCGAGTCAGGATTCATACGAGATCAATTATTAATCTATATTAATTTTTTAATAATAATCAATATTAATGCTAATTATATTAATATTAATAATAATATTTCGAAATACTTAACAATCTGGCACCGATGCTAGAGTTGCTGGGCAACACTAATTCCCTTTTTAAGTTGATGTCTAATGCCTAAAAACGACCTTTCCCTTTTTATGCTTATTTTGGCTGAAGTTGCTTTTGCAGTAACAGTTGTTGCCTACCTGTTTATGTGACCAAATCACGTTTTCCAAAGCCAATCGATCCAGCACAGCATTTCCACAGAAGAACTTTCGAGTTGTGGATTCATACGAGATTTATTCTGCTGCTTTTCCTTTCCATGACATTCTTACTGAAGCAGTAAAATGAAGAAAGATTTTTAACAAGTATGTGACATTCGCAAAATCATCAAGAAGATCATGCGTCACGCTGCTTTGAATGCTAAGAATTCGAATGAATGCTGCCACAATGAGAAAACATTCGAAAAAGAACTCGACTAAAATACATGACTGGCCACTAGCGAAAATATTTGAGTTGTTTTCGGAATAGAGTAGACATTTTTTATTTCCCCCTTGAAAATTCACTTTCGTATTTTGGAGATTCTCTCACTATAAAATACTGAGTTTGGGCTGAAAGAATATAAAACATTTTGGTTTCTACGATCTGAGAAATAGTAAAATTTGATGAGCCTTTATTTCCTTGGTTATCGATGCTATGAAAATATTATATGATTGTAGAATTATTGATTTGGCTCTGTATTATTGGTATAAATAATGATGCAATGAATTTCTTTTAACAAAAATAAATAAATTGCATTTCAAAGAAATCATAAACAATAATAATTGATGTTATTTTCTCTATAATATTTATTTATTTCTTTTGTAAATAAAGTACGATTGTTAATGCTATAATAGCTATAATTAATCTATATAATAATAATGGGGAAATAATATTCATCGATTATATGAGTCTCATTTTAAAGAAATCTCATTGGAAGGAATTTTCTTGGTTATTATACAGGGTGATTATAATTAAAGTGACCCTATTCAGACCCTTCTAGAACCCGTTCTGCCAAATGGATTTTCATGAAACTTGGTATATACAGTATATGGAATATGGGAAAAAGATTTCTGTTATAAAAAATAGTTTAAAGTTTGACCACTAGGGGGCAATTTTCTCCTTTTGCAAATTAGTCAAACCTATAAAGAGATCAGAGTCAGTGCTAGAAAATCATTCTGCGTGTCTTTGCTATCGTTAACCATGCCCTTACAGAAGAAAGATAGAGCTCTACTGATAAAACTGTTTTATCATCAGAAAGGTAGCATTTGCTTAGTTGCACTGCGGGAATATTTGTGTCTTTTATGGCGCCGCAATTCCTCCTAATGGTCAAAATTAGAACTATTTTTTACTGCAGAAATCTGTTCCACATGGCCCATATACCGTATGTACCAAGTTTCATCAAAATTCGTTAGATAGAGGGGTCTAAATAAGGTCATTTTAATTATAAACATGCTGCACTTTATTCAATCATTAATTTACTAAATTTTACTCTAATCAAAATGAATGAGCTTTGTTTCAAGTCTTCTTGTGAGTTGCTATTGTAAAGTAAAGTACTAAAAATCAAAGCTGTTTAGTCAATTGGGCAGGGCATTTAAAAATATTCGAGACCCCTTTTATTGAATTTATACAGTGAGTGCACGCGAGATCGGTTTTTTTCCTATCCTATGGGAATTCTGACAAAAAAAATTCCTATCAAATAACCATACAGTTTCAGTAGTTTTATCGTGAAAGAGAAGCAAACAAACACACTTTTGAATTTATAAACCGAGCATTTATTTGAACCACAACTTCCATATTCCATCTCATAGGTGAATGAACCTATTAATATAAATAATTTTCTCCATTAAACCAAACTTTAAAAATGAAAATAAAAAGCTATAGAAGATCTATTAGCTGCTAAAAGATTTTATAAGAAAAAACAAATTATTTTATATGACCACATGGTTTCATGTTTAAAGTTAGTTTTTACAATGAATAATTTCTCCCTTACGACGAAGTGATGGTTTAAAACAAAATTCCTGCATTAGTATGTGTATGAACAAAGAGGAACAACATTTTAATTATATTTTTAATTACTTATGAAAAGATGCATAATATAAAAATTAAATTGAAACGAGAGGCTTTCTTTTTTTTTTCATCAACGAAATCATTGATCAATAAATGATATAGGCCTAAATATATAAGGCCATATTTTCAAGAGATCTAACTAGAAAGAGGGAAAAGGAAAAAGAATTGAAGACGATTGTAGAATTTTAATAAATTACATTAAATGCTCAAGACATGAATCAGAAGTAACAAGCAACGAAAAATGCAGGGATTAATTAAGTGTAACACCTTAACTAATGGTGCAACCATATACATCCATAGTATTGATTCATGGTCATTACAGATTAAATACGTTGCTACTTCTCGGTCTTTATATTATATTAAACGTATAAAGGCTTCAAATAGAGGGGCCACTTTCAGGTTCATGGGAACACTTTAATTGCATCTTTAAATCACAAGCTTAAATATATACAAAAAATATACTCTGGGTTATTGTACAAAGAAATTAAAAATTAAATTAAAATTTGATCACAATTGCATTATTAAATCACAACCACAGCTCACTCCACCGTCAATAATTTTCAGAATTATCAAGTCTACGTCGAATCTAATTGTCTGGTCTGCTGCAGACTTTAATTATTACGCGGCGTGATACACGAAACCACAAGGGGTTCACTTTGGAAACAGGCGGAATCTCAAGCCTATTCAGTCACTTTAGAGGGAAAAAAACCCACTTCTGGTTGAATGGTCGCAGAACTTTTTTCTTCTTCACCAAAAGTTTCATTTTAAGAGAATCCCTAAATTTCCCTCACTTCTCATAGGAGTTAAACATCTCTTAACTTATGGGCATCACCAGTCACGATGGAGCAACTCATGGTATAATTCATGTTCAATTCATGGTATAATCATCTGCAGTTGTTTCGACCTGGGAAGGTTACACAGACATTTGCTAATTTCTTGAGTCTCTTTATACATATATCATTACACAAGCAGAATATCTGCAATCAGATTTGAGTGACAGGTTCTTCTCATTAGTACAAACCATTAATTGAATGTAATATAACTACCCACAATAACGCCTAGTATATACTATAATAGGGGATAATGGGAATACTTGATAATATGGAATATATGAGCAACCTTTTATTTTCGAAAAGTAATTTAATTTATAGTTCTGTACACTTGAAAAACAAATGGCATACCTTGATGTCATTATGAAATGTATTGATGAATTATTGCTAATTATAATATACATGATTGAAGTCATTGTATAGTTTATGCCAGAGTTATAAAAATTTGCAATACTTAAATAATTGAGATCATCAATAGTATATTATCACAGAATCATTAACAATAACAAATTTCCTTTTGTTTATAGAATTTTACAGGGAAGACATATTTCTTTTGCCATACCTAGAAATGCCGATCCCTGAAACAAAGTGGTTCTTCCTGGTGTCTTATTGATGGTGGAATCCATATAAAAGATCGAGATAATTAAGGGAAGCTCATTAAGTTAATAAATGCAAATTTATTGCCGGATTCTTTTCCGTCAACTCGATGCCAAGAAACAAATCTCTTGAATGTAGTTTATTGGGTTGGAAACAAAACTTTCGTTTTTTTCCCCTTGTCTTCTTGTCTCTGTGAAATCCATTAGGGGAAGCAAATGCGGGGACTGAAGACAAAACAATGAGCCGATCAGCGAGCGAGAAGCTACAATGGCAGTTACACGACCATTAATGAAGGATCTTTAACCTGTCTGTGATAAACAGGGCTGTTAATGATGCCGGTGGCATTTCACTGGAGAATTAGTTTGTAGGCAAAGTCGATAAAGTCTTTTCTTTTGGGTGCGAACACTCGGAATTCTCAAAAGATGTTCCATTGGAACTGTTTAAATTAAACAGTTTGACTTTTTTGTAGGATGCTCGGAACGTTAATTATTGCATACGTGTACCCTTGCATCCGGTTTGTGAAGTTGTCAACTTCAAAGGACGTTACTGCTAATGATGATGTATCGAAAATTAACTACTCAAATAGCCTTGGAAATCCTGTACATGCACAATTCACAATGGCTTGCTCTAGTTTCACGTTATTGATGAATTGAACTGATGTGTTGGAGTGATAAATGGTTTTGGTATTCTTTAGTGCAACGAACATTCTTTACATACTTCGATATCTGTCAAATATAATTAACCAACAGTTATTCTTAAACAAAAATGATTGTTTTAATTTTCTTCACAAATTTTTAAAACGAATACAACGTAGTTAATGAAATGTGTCTAAAAGAACAAGATGATGCATTTAATTTATTGTTCTGAATTGTGAAACAAAATTTTTATTTGTCAATTTATTTCATATTCAAATTTTGAAGCATTAAATTACATTATGAAAAAGTAACAATTTTTCATGGAAAAATATATGATGATTAAATCTCCTCAGAGAATGACGGTGAATTGAATTTCCACCACATTTTACGTTACTTTATAGGAAACATTTATCCTCTTCATGAATAAACAATTGAAAAAAGATGTTTAGATTTTCAATAGTGATGGTAACTTTAAACTATTCATCTGTATGAAATGGAAACAATAAATTATTCATATATGTGAAATGTAACAATAAGTTATTCATCTACGTAATATGGAAACATTAAATTTCAGGGTTATGCAATAATTTGACTGATATAGTATGCGAGAAATATCAAATATGTATTAGCCTTAAGATTTATAATATTATTTACTCTTTCAATAAGCAGATTTTCACAACTGATAATAAAGAAGGCAGTCATAAAATTTAAACTTCGAAACAAATTTTAAACATTTTTTTAATAAAAAAGAAGTATAAATTGAATGACATTTAAATTTGCATTGAAAGTTTAAAAATAATAAATATTTCTTCGATTTGATGGAAAAATTGTTTGCAATTTGCAATAAATTTTTCTTTTTCTTCATACTCGCGATAAAACATATTTTGACATAGCCTTTATTATGACATTTATTCTCATTTAACAGAAAACAGTTTATTTTTGTTATTGTCTTTTTAAACCATTATTAACTTTATATACTTCCAATTTTATTATTCCAGCAGAAATGGAATCATAATTTGAATATTTGAGAATAGAAACCATAAACATATTTTTTTTTCATTAATTTATTATTTTTACTTTAATTTAGTTTTACTTTGACTATTTTCGGAATTTACCATCTGGCATATTGAGAAGTTATCTTGCAAAAGTGGACCTTTCTTTATGTTTTCAACTGACATAAACTACTCAGCATGTCTAATCCCCTTGCATGTAGCCTCAATCCTTCACGGATATCAGTTTTAAGCTCTTAGGGGCCAATGCACTCTAATAAACTCGAAGATCAGTATTTATTAATTTCTATCTAATCTTTGATGAAACCAAAATATATTTCGCTAAAAAATATAGTGACAGCATGTTGAAATGTATATTAAGTTATCCGGATACGACGAAAATCGATTGATGCGATGTAGAGGCTAAAAATTGCATGTATAGAAAAATAAACAAAATTTAACTTCCAATAAAATTAAACGTTCTGTTCAGGAGATACTGCTACATATCGCACACCCATTAAATATGTATTGGTCTACTTTTGGCCCTTTTGCAAACTATCATTTTCATCATTACGTGTATTTGGTATATTTCCATTCCGAGAATTTTGCCTAACTTCTTATTATATATTATATCGACGAGATCTTGGACTATCTGAGGCTCCTACTCATGAGACCTGAAAAGTGATACATTGGAAAGATATCTGGTAATCTTTCTGCTCAAAAATTTCTTTTTAAACATGAAAGCAATCAATAAAATTATTGTCTTATCCTGCCGGTCATTCTCTGACTGAAATGTAAGTCCGAACCATAAATATGTAATGGTGGATGGCCTTCAAATGGATCCAGCTATAAAATAAAATGACACCCCAAACCATAACTCCAGATTGTCGGGTGATGTTGAGGCTTGACAAGCATGTTAGTAATCCCACCCCTCTTAGATGTCTCCAGGCATATCTTTGTGGTCAGCAGGATTTAATTCGAAATCGAATTAATCAATGAAATATATTCCTCTCCAAACAGTAAGTTCTCAAATCGAACGATCCCAACACCACTTTAAACGTCGGTGTACCCAGGTAATAATTAATCGGTGCAATGTTACTTTAGACAATATTCTCTATGACACATAATAACAGACTTTACGTCCACTGATATACTAGTTATAGATGATTATGATCATGACAAATCAAGTGTTGTGAGAACCTCTCTGTTCCTTCGTTCTGACACTTTCTAGAATCACCACTGAACAATGTGAGCACTTCTTGGCGCTGTGTTTTTCTTCTTGCCAACTTTGTCCAGTGGTGACATCAATTTGACCCAAATGTTGAGTGATACTCCGTTTCGACCACCTTAACTTCTGTTAGGCCAATTGCGCATCTTATTTCATATTGTGGCATCTATTATTGATATGCGTGAATCTAAGTGCGAGGCACTGGACAGACAAAATGAATTAATGGAATCCAATACAAAGGGAAGTTATGACTTAGAAATGGAACCTTTTTTTAGGCTTCTACTTATTCGTTTTATAAATCGTTCAAATATTTATATGTGTTACTCAGTTATGTGCCCAGTTATTGTTTCATAAAATTTAATTATTAGCAAGTTGGTTGCAAGGTATTTTGTAATAAAATTCCATTACTATTAAATAACTGCTTGGTGCGTGCGAATTGTTTTGCCTTTTTAAACTATATTTAAAAAATATCATTGTAAAGAACAATTTAACAATGTTTACATCCTATATTTGAGCATAAGAAAAGCATATCTTAATCTTTAAGTTGCCTTATGCAAAAAAAATTATTCTTTTATGTTTTTCTTGTAGTTGTTTCTAATATTTTTTTTATATTTTTTTATTTCCAATGACAAGTTTACGGGACATTACATATCATAAATAAATACAAAGAACAAGATAAAAACAAAAGACATCAGTTAATCCATCAACATAATTATAGTAGTCCAATAACGCTTATAATAGTGCAATAACGTCATAAAGAGACAGGAGGCAGTGAAGAATAGGAATCAAGATGAGAATTAAAAGTAGAGTTAAATTTAACAACAACACAATTTTTATCTTATTTCTGATTTTATAATTTTTTTTTCCAATGACAAATTTACAGGGCAACAAATATTATAAAAAATACAAAGAACAAGATAGAACCAAATGACATTATTTAATCCATCAACTTAAGTCTGGCAATCCGAAAACGCTTCCATAAAGGAACAGGGGGCAGTGCAGAGCAGGAAGCAAGATGAGACTTATCCGTTTCTTCCCGGTTATCACACAGGTGAGAGATAGGGTCGGGATTCAGTTTAATTCTATGAGGATTCTCGCGGAGACAATCGTAACCATTGAAAAAGCCGTAACAATGACACCGATTTCTAGTGTCTTCTCTAAGCCATTCAAAGAGATCAGGAATACGATTGTACCAAGGCTTGTGACTCTTTCTAGCAGCAGCATCCTCAAAAAAGGAATATCTAAGGACCTTTTTAATTATCCTCTCTTTTACTTGTTTTGGGACAATCCACCTACGTTCCACTGCAGAATTCTAAGAAATTTACATTGAGAGCCAGACAGAAGGCGTTATTTGTATATCATTTTCCCGTAAAGTGGGTTCCCCGGAGTGAACCACGAGGAGGTAGATCTACGTTGCAACTCGGTTGTTTTGATGCAAGACTGAACTTTATAATTTATGCTTTATTCAGATAATTGAATTGTATGCCATTGAACATTCCTAGCTGTATCATTTGATATAGAACTATTGGTTTGCTAACTGTGTTGGGAAACACGACAAATAGTGTTAAAACCTAAAATTCCTTTAATTTTTGACTGGGATAGCTATGATAAATTCATTACACAAAACAAAATTCCATTTAGCTTAAAAAATTGGAAGAGTTTGCAAACCTCCTAGATAATACACCTAGGAATGTTCTAAATATTTTTAGTACCAAGATGCCCAACTGTGCCATGGGCAGCTGTGATAAATCCATTGCTCAAAACGCCTTTCGAATGATCTTAAAAAAACGGAGGAGAATACAAACTTCCCAGATGCCACACTTAGACATGTTCTAAATATTTGTAACACCAATATGTCCAACATTGCTTCAGAATAATAACTCTTTTTTTGATTCCTAGTTCTGATTCACGCAGGAGCGTTTTACAACATACACTAATCAAAATGTGGGACTTTTAAACGGTAAAATTATTTTGAAATTTTTCATAAAAGAATCATATTCGCATTTGTGTCATATGAAAAGGAAGTTTAACAAAATCGGTCTGATATCTTACCTTATTTATAGGCTGAATTTTTGAAAAATACGCTTTTTAATTATTATAATTAATAACTTATTTTGTCTAGTCCTTTATGTTGTCGCCTACACAAAGCTTTCAAAAAATAATTATTAAAAATAAGCATATACACACAACGAGAAAATACCTGAAGAGACAATCCTTTTTTAAACATGCATGCACTGTATTCAATAAATTATTTATTTACTATTTCCTTTCATTGAACTTCTTAATAAAACTAAAAGGTCTAATGGAAAATATTCCTATCAAAACTAATAAATGAATTAAATGTTTTTTGATAGTAAGATTAAATGAATTCATAAAAATAGAAATTATAAAAGCAAATTATTTTGAAGAGATTGCTTTTGTTTAATAGTAAATCGGTTTGAATCAACAATATTTTATTTAAAATTAAGCCTCAATTTTAGAAATAGAATACATTGAAAAAATAGATCATACTTCCATCATAGAAAACGGATCATCCATTAAAAAAATAGATCATACTTCCATAAGGAAATAATTTTTATATGGTTGAAATTCAATAATCTCGATTTTTGTTTAATTTATCTTTAATGTGATTTTATATAAACTAAATATTCTGCAGAGGAAAGCTATTTCCTTTTAAATCAGAAAAGAAATTTAAATTTGAAATCAAGATTAAATGAAAAACGAAAATTGAATCTATTTAAATAAAAAATGAAACTTGCAAAGAGTGCAGATAAAATATTTACGCGGAATTTGTGTAGAATTATTTTCAATACTTAAATTTTTTAATAAAGCCAGATCTATTTTAATAAATACATGTAGTAGTGTGCAGTTTGGGCAACCAGTTTGCAACTGGGTGTGGTTGGGTTGAGATATTTGAAGAACACGTGGAAGAACTCACGACTTTATACACCAAACAACACCACAAACATAAAATTAAAAGAATACAATATTTAACATATTTAAAATCATATAACTATAGATTCGTACAAGGATTCCCATTCTAAGGCGAAAATGGCGCAGGATAAAAATTCCTATGCGCAGGATGCCCGAAATATACTTCCACTTCATGTGAAAGTGTTTAGCCAACAGACGATTTTTTTTGAACTTCACAGTGAGCGCTGCTGCCAGTGTGTAAGTGGAAGCACGGTTACAACACCAAACTGCAGATACACATTATGAGCATATAATGTGCATGGGATATTATGCGCAAATATACATTATAAGAATACAGTGGGCATAAAATACTGTAGGCTGATACACATTTTACACAATTTAATTTAAAAAACTATATGCATGGCATCACTAGAAAAATTAACATAATAATAATTAGACTTTATTTTGAAAGTCCTTTCATTTTTAGTATAACAACTTTTCACGTAAACAAATAAAATGTTTGAAACACCCAGGGAGTAAAAATCGGACGCATTTTCATTAAAATATTTAGATACCCTATTCTAAGAAAGAAATGAAATTGAATATTTGTTGCTAAAAACATTTAGTATTATTTGAAAAGGTGGAAGGAAAAAACAGTTCCACGCACGCTCAAGTGTCTAAGTTCCAAATTGTGATGGTGATACTCCTATGATGAATAACGCTGAATCTTCAATATATTTGCTTTTTTATTGGCCATTAGCATTTTAGATAAAAGTGCCACTATGAAACAACAACACCTAGCATATCTAAACAACGTAAATTTACCATAATAAAAATGTTGCATCTTTATGGATCAAAACAGTTAATGAAGTTTAGTAAAAAAAATTATTTTTTTTATTAAAGTTTTAGAATACTAAAAAATTCTTACATTACTTTTTTTAAATAATTTCCTGATCTTTATTACTTCATTATATAAAATAGTCTGTAGAATATATAAGAATTTTATATGGCATTTATATTTCAAAATGTCTTCCTGACGTTCCTTTTATCTCTCCCAAATCTTTTTAAGGCATACATATTTATTTTCTATCATGGATAAAACATTCCTTTTTCGTATACGATCTCTACCCAAAAATGTTCTAAGTGGATGACAAATCTTGTCTGCAAAACTCCTGCTTTCGACTTAAATAGTTTAAACTGAGGTGCCTGATTGTAAGTAAAAGAGTAGACTGAATATTTCTTATTTTTACATTTATATTTAAACTCAAAAAATCAAACGTTACTTTTATATTGAGAATGAACTTCACTATTGAAATAAACTGCTAGAGCTGAAATGTAGGATTAGGTAATATATTAAGTTCTTATGCTGCTTTGAATTTTCATGCTGATTTAAAAAAAAATCCAAAAAGTCTGTTACTAATCTTATTGCACGCACTCTATCTATTGAAAATAGAGTTTTCTCGTTTTATTTAAAGAAGTGCATTGCTCTAAGTTAAACATTGTATCGCTGTGTTGCTTTAAGTGAAACATTGCATCGTTCTAAGATAATCATCTGATTTGTTTTTAGTTAGTACAAAAGATAATATCAGTTTAATTAATTTATTATTTAAATTTGTAAATTTTAAGTTTTATTTGAATGGAGCCATATTTCTTATACGTCTTAAAATTCGATTTGGACTTAATCATTTAATATTACTTTAAATATTCTTACTCGAAATATCCTGTTGAAAAGTTTAAATTATTTATTAAGCACTAATTTGAAATTTGAAAAAAATCAAACGTTACCTTTTAGTTGAGAATGAACTTTACTATTGAAAAAAAACTGCTGGAGCTGAAACATAGGCTTAGAGAATACATTAAGTTCTTATGCTACCATGAATTTTCATGTCGGTTTAAAAAACAATTTCAAACAAAATACTTGCTAATCTGATTACAAGCAGTATATCTATTGAGAATAGAGTTGTCTCGTTTTATTTAGAGAAATGTATTGCTCTGCGTTAAGCACGCGGTCTGATGGCCAATTGGCTAGCTCTCTGGGGTTCGGTATGCAGTCTAGTGAACAAGTGGCTAGCACTCTGGCCTTTGGTACTACAGGCTTCAGATTCGAATCCTGGCGGGGGCATGGATGTGTGTTAGTTGTTCGGAATCCACTTTAAACTCCGGTCTAATTATCCTAAAATGTGTACAGAAGGACAATAGAACAGCAAACCAAACCAAGAATATACCCACTAATCCTCAGTTTTAAACAAATTAGCATGCATCATTTGTAATCGAGCTAGAATATTTCAGAGGTGTTGTATCTCCAATATATTTCGGAGGCCTGATGGCCAATTGCCTAACTCTCTGGCCTTTGGTATGAAGCCTAGAGCCCATAATCTTGGTCTAATTAGCCCAAAGTATGCAATAAAACAACCGTAGAGTAACAAAACAAACTAAGTTAAACATTGTATCACTTTTGTATTGCTTTATGTTAAACGCTTGGCTTATTTTTAATTAGTACAAAAGATAATGTCAACTTAATTCTTTTATTATTTAAATTTACGAATTCTTAGTTTTATCTGCCATCGAAACAAAGCGTCTTATACGTCTTAAAATTCAATTCGACCTTCTTCATTTAATATTACTTTAAATATCCGTACTCGAAACATCCTGTCGAAAAATTTTAATTCCTTTTCAAGCACCAATTTGAAATTTTTCCACTTCACATTTCAAACAACATAATCCACTCAAACGAACAATGCTCTAATCTTCAATCCGTAGCACGGAATAAAAGTATTTAAATATCAAAAGTGTCATTAATAATTTTATTTTCCTCTCGTGCCCTCATTTCGAAGCCAAAAAGGATTTTGAAAGAGATTGACAAATCATGGTGGAATTGACCCTTTGCATCCAAATAATAAATTAATGCACACTTTTCAGACCTCTTAAGTAAGCTCCAAATGAGTAATTTCATCTCGGAGAGATCGCTGTAAGTAAGCTACTTCAGTGTTTGTAATGCACTTAACATTCGGAATCAATATCAATTACATTTTCAAATTAAGTTCGCTGCTTTATACTTCGAGAGCGCAGATAAAATAAAGTATTACATTAGATATCATTTGATCAATATTGCTTAGAAATCAAACGCATTAAACAAAGAGGCATTGAATAATTTTTCACTTTTATCTTTATTTTTTTGTCCATTGTATTTCCATACAGACTTCATCTAAATTATAAAATGCAAAATATTCCGTAACAAGAAATTTTGTTAATGCTTTGTATGCCTCATTTGTTTAATTGGGTCAGATTTATTGCAAATTTTGAATTATCCAGAGTTAATTTCAAACGACTTTCATCCATGTACTGTAGTATTTTTTTTTTCAACGGAAGGCATTTCATTCCTCTGTTATTTAAAAAGTATGCAATAGCAACCCATCACTCAAATTTGGCAGCATACAAGCAGTATTGTTGGTAAATATATTATATGCAATTAGGGTTTGGTATTAATGAGAACAACCTGTCATAGTAATCTGATAGCAGATATTCGGCATCATGTATAATGAGATTCAGAAAATTAGGGAATGTTTGTGCAACCTTCACAGATCAAAACAACTACAGATTGAATATGAACTATACCTTGAGTCGTTCCATCGTGATTGGTGATAGATCTCGAACTGAGAAATTCAATGAGAAGTGAGGAAGCTGACCTCCGTACTTGACGGATTGTCATAAAAGGATTAGGTTGTTTTGTGTGTGCGTATGTCTGTGTAGAGGAGAGTTTTGCGACGTGTAGACCAGAACTGTTTTTTTTTTCTTTTTTTCTCTGAAGTAATTGAAAAAAAGATTTGGCCTGTCTTCAAAGTATATAAATTTCATGTACCCTGCCATGTGATAATTAAAATCTGCCTCACACCAGGCAAAGAGATTCCATGCAGACTGGAGAACTCTGAAAATCACCAACCTTGGAATGAACTGTACTTGTGATCAAATTTTACTTATAATTTTAATTTCTTTGTATAATAAACCAGAGTACATTACATATATAATATAATGCTTATAAATAAAAATTAATAAATTAATTAAAGCTGAAAGTGACCCTCTTCTTGAAGCCGTTATAGGTCTGATATTGACAGAGGCGTTGCAGTATTTATAAAGCATTTAATACCATTATTAAATATTGACAAAAATGATAAATATATTTTAAATAAAGTAATTTTAAATCATTAATACTTAAAATATTACTTTATTACTTAAAAACGCTAAATAAATATCCATATAAATTTTAACTATTTTTATTATTGTCTTACACATAAATTACTAATCGTTATGATCTAGCATGTATTCGTCTTTTATATAATAATATTCATATATACACATAATAATATTAACATATAATAATATTTTATTATATAGTATTTAATAATATTTTTAAGGAAATCAAAATACAAGGTTTTAGCAATATTTCCATCATTTTTTTCTGTATTGTAGTGTGTGTGCTTATATAAAATTTATTTTGTTTCTTATTCAAAATGTATTTAATTAAACTTTAGGAATAAGAAAGCTCGAAAAGCTCTTATATATATTTTTAATCAAATTGTAGTAAAACATATGGTATTTTTACTCACACAATAAGGTATAACAAACTTATAATAAAATTAGTAACAATATAAAAATAATTTCAAATATACAGCTTTCTGACATTATTTTATATATATTTTTTATTTTATTTTCCGATACGAAAAAATAATAATCCTATTTTAACTGTTCTTAACTGTAGAGTTATTACTTATAACTTTAATAAGAAACTTGATTTTAATATTTTTATTCAATTTAATTAGCATATTAATATTTAATTTATTATTGTGCATTTTCCTAAGTATGATGATGTAGGCTTTCATTATAATATCAAATGTAATAATGAAACCATGAACACCGTTTAACAGTAAAAATAATTTCTGTAATAAAGCCATACATTAACATTTTTTTTAATTAAACAGATATAAATTCTTTATTTTCATTTATCCATATATATATTATTTCACTTATTTATTTATTTATTATTTCATTTATTTCCTATATAAATTATAAATTTCCATGCTTTTATTTGATGATTTAATTTAAATTTTTAAAGCTGCCATTAATAAAATTATATAAAAGTAAAAAAATATATACATGTATTTACTTTACACTAAGTTATTTTAAACTCCGATTCTCATCTATTATGTTAATCTATAAAATTTATTTTTACTAACTGCAAAGAGTTACCTTAATTAAGTTTAGTATACATCGTAACTTCATAGAATAATTTAAAGATGTAACTTAACTTTTAAAACTATTATTTAGGTTAAAACATTCAGTGCATGTCCAAAGTTTTACGACATACATCGAGTTTCTCGTCCAAATATTTTTGCTTTTTCAGCAATGTGTACCTACAAAATTCTGAAAGATCCATAGTTAGATAGTGGAACAAGATGGTAACTACTTCGCAAACAACTTAAAAGACATATATAAAGTGATGTACATTGTTATTTTAAAATACAGTTTATTAAGACTTTATGTTATTCAGTCCTGGAACTACAGTAAATTAGCTGTAGCGGATCCAACGATAAATAAGATGCATCATCGGAAGTCTGTTACATTTTGTTACCTCAAATTGAAACGAAAGCCCTCATATAGAAAGAACTACAGAATCTGTACTCTACTCACCCAGAAGTCCAATGAATAACTTTTTGGCCTACTAGTTTGTACTGCCTATTAATAACATACGGGTCTGAAGGCTGAGTGAGTAGTGCTCTGGCGCTCGGTGCCACTAGTTTCGGATTCGAATCCCGGCGGTGCCATAGATGTTTGTAGTGGTTCGGAATTCACTTTAAACAGTAGATCCTAGTCTAACATGGCTATTGATCATAAGGCTGACAATCCTACCACGTAAAAAGAAAACATCTCTTGTCTAGAAATCTGCCAGAAGACAGACGGCCTTGGCCCACCATAGGGCTGTTTCATTATTTGAAGAAAAAGAATTATTTTTAATGAGTTCAATTTTACCTTAAACTTTCCTCTATATTTTAATGTTTTGCATTTTTCTATTTATTTAGTAATGATTCCTGATAGCGATAATGATCAACAAACACAAACAGAAACAAAACAATCTTCCAGACATCTAGATTACATTACATTGATATTTTAATTTAACTCATGAATACTTTACGACTATGCTTGTTAAAATATGATGATGATGATGACGATTAATGAGATATGCTCAAGAATATTTGGTTCGACTTCATTTTTTGATTTTCGAAACACACTTCCTCAATAACAAAACTCAAACCAATTTCCACCAGATTAATCCAAGGTATTATTAATATGCTTAACTTATCATAACCAATGTTGTAGTAAGCATTGTTAAAATAATGCACGTATAAAAAATAAAATATCACAAAAACTCATTTAACAAGAAATGAATTACGTATATGTTAAACAAAAATTACATAAAAAAATTTATGATAAACCATTTTGATAAATATTACTTATCACCTATTATTTTTAAAATCATTATTCCATCAAACTGACAAAAACCTTTAAAAAAAAAAAAAAAAAAAGAAGAAAAAACTCCGAGCATCAAAATAAGTATATAATTCCTGCTAGAGATCGACATGACACCTTCATTATAAAAAATGATTTCATAACTAGCAATTTTTTTACGACCAATAAATTTAGCTTTATGATCCATACATTTCAATGCCATGCCAGAGAGGCAACTCAAGCATGCTATAATTCCAGAATCTAGTCATTTGGCAGAAGGGGAAAATATTGAACAAAGTATTCTTTCAGAGAAAAAAACAGAGAGGAAAAAGTAGTAAAAAAAATTGATCCTCCACTCCTGAAATCCCATTCCAACAGTTAATTCACAGTGTGCAATGCGTTAACGACACAGGGCTTGAGAAACAAACGCTATTGCCAATCATCAGCGTCATCTGAACTTTTTTCCATTACAACAGATGGTGTTAATGAAACGTACCATCAAAAAAAAAAAAAAAGGATCCATCTATCGGAGTTCTTGATTATTAGAGGTCGGCGAGCTGCTCTATGAGGAGTGTTGCTCCAATGCACGATATAAACACAGAACAACGAGCAATGGATTGCGAGAATAAGTGGTGTAGTTTGGTTCTCCTAGTTTATTACTAGTATACAACGACATTAGTTTAAGTGAGCATCCTTGATTCTATAATAAATACTAAATTTTCACAGCTTTATCATACCGACATTTGTTAAAAAAATCAATATGGAATTTTTCTATATATATGTATATTTTTTAATTTTCCAAAAATTTATTCTTATCAATACATAAAAATAGCCATTTGATTATTTGAAGTTATTTTAGAGTATTCTTTCTGGAAATATTTTATAAATTTAATTTTTACAAATTTTTGACAAACTGTCACGAATTATTAATGAGAAATTTCTTTTATATAAGAGAGAATAAGTGGTGTAGTTAGATTCTCTTAGTTTATTAGTATATAGATTGATATGAATTTAAGTGTTTATACTTGATTCTTTAATAAGTAATAAATTTTCGAAGCTTTATCATATTAAGATTAGTTAAAAAACAGAAATCAATGTGGAATGTATCTATATTTTTTCATTTTTTTTAAGATTAATTCTTATTAATACACAAAAATAGCCATTTGATTATTTAAAATTATTTTAGAGTATTCTTTCTAGAAATATTTTATAAGTTTCATTTTTAAAAACTTTTGACAAAATGTCAGGAATTATTAATGTGAGATTTCCTTTCCTTAGTCAAAATAACACTAAAATATCTTTAATTCAGAGCATACTATTAATAATCATTAATTTTCCTTACAAAACAAAAATATTTCAAGTTTGTCAAACATTTTTTTTTTAAATTACTTAGTAAAACATTTTTACAAAATTTAGTACAAAATTTACCTAGCCTTACAGACTTGGCTTATATATATATATATATATAAATAGCCAAGTCTGTGACGCTAGAATTTTATCGTCCGTTTATCTAATGAATTCATTGTATAAGACATCTTTTTTTCATTTTTAACTCAAGCTTGAATTCCTTTGTTATGATTTGTGAATCCAAATACAGGTTATAACTGCCTCCGATATATATTTTTTCATTTATTAATAATTATTTCATTAATATTCATGGATATATATATATATATATATATATATATGTATGTATGTATGTATATATCTATTATATATAATTCCCGTGTCACGATGTTTGTTCGCGATGAACTCCGAAACTAACCATCCGATTTTAACTTTTTTTTTGTAAAATGTGTGTTTTGTTCCAACTTGAGAAATAAGATAGTTTTTATTCAGATTTTTTTTGTATTTAAATGCAAAATCGGTTAAAATCTAGCATTGAGGTAGGCGCCAATCTTGCAACCCTGAATTTTCGTCAATTTCTTTAGGGTTGCAATACTGCAATTAGAGGAATTCGTAGCTTCATTTTTCGAACAATATAATGACTATATTTGGATGGCGCCGTGTCTCGATGCCTATACTACATAACAGTAAAATTCTCATGTTCTGAATAATATTGTTTTATGTACTACTTTAAATTTTGTGAAAATTATATTGTATGAAATTTTTATTATTTTTATGCGAAATAAATCAAATGTATGTAAGTATTACCTGATTTGATTATCAATATTTTTTTTATTTTCTAAGTTTGAATTTGAATTGGAATAAAATAGTAATAGAATTTGAATTGGAATAAAAAGTTGTGTTTCAAAACATTGAACTTTTCTATGCTTAAAGTTTGTCAACATGTGTTTTATTTGATTAAGAATTCTAAAATGAAATGTGATCTGCAAGATAATATAATATAGACAATATAATTTTAAAGAAATATGATGAATTTTAAGGATTTTTTGAAATGTGTGAAAATGAAGTAAACTCTGCAATTATTTGATATAATGATAACATTAAAATTTTATAAATGGTATTATAATAGTTGCAAGTTGAAAATCAAGGACATTTTTTTTTTTAAAAAACTTTTGTTATTTGAAAAACAAAGAATTTGAGTTATAAATTTGAGTGATTTAAATATTGTCGAAGAAAAATTGATAAATGGTACTTTTAAGTTGGAAGTTATTTAAAGAAAACAAAATAACTAAATAAGTGTTTATATTAATAAAGGAGAATTTAAAGCTCATTAACTTTTCCATTTGTTTTGTGATTTCTTTCATCATAAAATAATAAAACATTTTTTGTGAAGAACAAAAAACACATTTTCTAAATTTGAATTGGAATAAAATATATGGAATGAAAAGTTGTGAATCAAAACATTGAACTTTTCTATGCTTAAAGTTTGTCAACATGTGTTTTATTTGATTAAGAATTCTAAAATGAAATGTGATCTGCAAGATAATATAATATAGACAATATAATTTTAAAGAAATATGATGAATTTTAAGGATTTTTTGAAAAGTGTGAAAATGAAGTAAACTCTGCAATTATTTGATATAATGATAACATTAAAATTTTATAAATGGTATTATAATAGTTGCAAGTTGAAAATCAAGGACATTTAAAAAAAAAAAAACTTTTGTTATTTGAAAAACAAAGAATTTGAGTTATAAATTTGAGTGATTTAAATATTGTCGAAGAAAAATTGATAAATGGTACCTTTAAATTGGAAGTTATTTAAAGAAAAGAAAACAAATAAATAAGTGTTTATATTAATAAAGGAGAATTTAAAGCTCAATAACATTTTTATGTATGTACATTTGTTTTTATTTACATTTAAAAGTTGGTTTTAATTATTTCTTATTTGAATTTTTATGCATTTTGTATTCATTCAAAACACCATAATACTAATATTTCTGTTCTAAATGCTTTGAAACTTAATGTAAAAGTTTTATTTAAATGTATGAAAGGAATAGCACATGGAAATTAACTTAAATTCATAACTTATTTTTATTTCAGTTTTTAAACTAAGAATTTTTGTAAATTTGTAAAAAAAAGTTTGTGTCGACAAACTTTAAGCATGCAAAAATGTATAAATAATTGAGATATAAATTTGAAAACAGTATATGACCTACATAAGGATATTCCCAACATAAAAATACTTGCAAAGGAAAAAACTATTCATGTTTTATTTATTTTTGAATTATCAAGTTTTGTAACAATATCACATTTTTGCAATGTTTATCCATATTTTAAAGAATAAATTGTATAAAAAATAGTTAAAGTTGATATTTTTATGTGAAATTCAAAGGTTTTGAATATATTTAATGAAAAGACTTGCAAAAAGGCTAAATATTTTAAATGCAGGTCATTTCATATTAAAAAGCCTTTGCAAATAGGAGGAAGTTGTAAAAAAAAATTTTGTCGAGCAAATTTTAACTTTTTTCAAAACAAAGCTCAGAAAATATTTAGAGCTTTAAGGAAAAATAAAACTATATTTTTTAATAAATAAGACTATGAACTTGATAATTCAATGGCATTTTAATATATTTACAACATTTTTAAAAGTAATATCTCTAATTAAAAGTTGTTTTTAGCTTTTTCTCAAAATGAATTTTTATGCTTTTTGTTTTCATGTGAAACACCATAACACAAGTAATTTTGATCCAAATGTTACAAAACTTTGTATTTATTTTTTTCATAAATACTTACAGGTAATAGATTTCTGAAATGATTATAGCTACATAAATATTTTTTATTTTAATTGTTAAGCTTGGAATTACATGCAAATTTTGAAAGAATTTTGTGTCGACAGCATTTAAACTAGCACAAAATAATAAATAATAAAGATATAAATTTACCAGAGGTCCATTCCCTGTAATATGTTAGTACAAACAAATACAAACTTAGAAATTTAAAAAATATTGATTTGATTTTGAGTTATCATGTTTTGTAACAGTATCAATTTTTGGCCATTTTTACCCTCATTTTAGCTTATAACAATTAAAAAAAAAATAATAATAATAATAATAATAATAATAATGAAATTTTGTTACGTGAAATCATTAGTTTTTAGATAATTCAATCCAAAAATGTGTACAAAGATAAAAAAAATTCAAAAAAATTCATTCGAAGGTGTTCGTGTACCTTAAACAATCGTTTACATTTTATTGTGAATTTTTTTTAAAGTCATTTATTATTATATCCCGATTTTATTTTAATTGCATTGTATTTTTTCAATTATCATTTTCAGTAAAATGCCACCAAAAAAATCTAACCTCAACAATGCCCGTAGGCGTGAGGCACGACGTAGACGTGCTGAGAGGGCCCTCATGTCAACAAATCAAACCACGACAGCAAACGCTAACAATACCAATTATAGAATCTAATAATTGAACGAAATACAAGAAAACCATAGCAACGCGTGGCCGGGTCTTCTACTATATATATGTATATAATATATATTGTGTTATTTCTTCTATATAGATTTGTGTCACTAACTATTTGTAAATTTCATATTTGATATAAAATTATATTTATAAAATTGCACTAAACTATTTCATTTTATCTTTTTTTTACTGAACTCGTTGTTCATTTACTCATGATTTCTTCATGTTTTGTGTATGAATTCCTTTGAATGAATGAATATATATATATATATATATATGAAAAATGTTTTGAATATATGGGGGGAATTTCGGTGCTACTTCGAAAACATTTCTCATTAATTTTTGAATTAAAACAGCTTTTAGGACTTTATAACTTAATAGTTTATAGAGCTTAAAAATAAATACACATTAAAGTAGCTGGTAATTTATATTCATCATTGTAGGAACAAGTAGTATAGTATTCAAATATAGTAGGAACAGATACATGTGTTAAGATTTACAATGATGGAACACCAGCAAAATCATAAGTAGAATTCCATTACATTAACTGCTGCTTCTCTGTTAGGAATGCACTCTGTCGAGCAGAGCCAAGAATTTGGGCTACAAACGTAATTAGTTAATACTGTTAATTTAAAAAATCTTTAATAACATAATATTTCTTTATTTTTTTAAATTTTAATTAATTGTTATTTCCAAAAATCTGTAGTTTTTGTAAACATTAGTTATTTTTATTTATTTTACTTCATTTTACTATTTGCATTTGTAATTTAATAGCTCTTTTTTGTTTTTCTTGTTGTTGTTACGCGCATGCTCATTAACTTACAATGGTTTTTGTCATTTCTCAATAAAAAGTAGTGTTGTCAAATAACCGGCAGTAATACGTAATCAATAAAATAAATATGTATTTCTGTCGATTTTTGTGGAATGGCTTAAAATAAATTTGGGGGAACTAAGAAACTGTATTAATTCTTACTTTAGAGGAACAAAAAAGATTTTTTTTTTTAACAAAAATATTACATTATGCAATAAATGTCTCTTTTTTCATTAAAATTGCATTGACAGTAATTTCATTTAGACCTTCATAATAAGTTTACTCTTGTATATAAACCTATTTTAGAAAAATACATCTAAATAACAAATATTTACAAGTCCTTAAAAAAAAAAAAATTACAATGAAAACAAATTTACATTTAAAAAAAACAATCAAAATTACATTTTAAAAATTTACAATTCCTTTATAATTCTACATATTTATCTAATATTGCTTATATATGTAGAATTTATAGTAAATTTAATTCTACAATTCATTCCTATGTAAGAAGAAAAGAAGAAGAGAGAATTGAGAATCTCTATTAATTCTTTCTTTAGAAGGAAAAAAAAAGTTTGTTTTTTTTTGTTCTCAAAAAAACATTATATTATGTAATAAATATCCCATTTTTCATTAAAGTTTCTTTGACAGTAATTTCTTTTCGACTTTCAGACTAAACGATAAAAAGTTTAAAAATTTAAATTATTTTACTGTTGTATATAAATCAATTTTAGTAAAATACGTCTAATTATCAAATATTTACAATTCCTTACAATCTAATATTGCTTACATATGTAGAATTTATACTATATTTTATTGTATATTTTATTTTTATAATACAAGAAAATATTTAAATATTATACATTATCTAATTGATTAAATTATAATTATTTAAAAATTTTTAAAACTTAACGTATTTAAAATAGATAAAAAAATATATTTTATTTTTCGTAGTAAATGTCTTTTGGATTATCATCTGCAAAAAAAACAGACGCTATAAAAGCATGCTTAAAAATAATGTCTTCAATGACATTAAAACTGTATATAAATATTTAAATAAGATTTGCATTCTTTTAAGCTATATTGCTTTATTTTTGTCTTAGATTTTTTAAATAAAACTGTATAATGTACAAACAACGATGTCATTTCAAATAACATTAAACTACAGAAATAAATTAAAAAAGTAATGTACTAAAACTTAATAATAAATTCTTATCATTTTTATCTGCTGAAATATTCATGACACACTCTAAAATAAAGAAGGGCTATTAAGTGCTCATGTAAATGTTAAAGAAGCAAAATACTTCGTCCTTTATTATAAATAAATAAATGATTTATGTGTTTTTTTTTTAATCATCCAAAATTTCCATCTCAACATTAAACAATTTCTTAAATTGCTTGAAATTGTTTTCGTTTTATTTAGATAGATAAATTAAGAGTAATAAAAATATACGTAAACATTAAAGTAGTACATAACAAAAGTTTCAACATAAAGAAATTAAATTCAAAATATAATTTGACCTTTATTTTAAATAACATTCTTTAAAATATAAGAAAATTTAAAATTATTTCGAAGAATTGCATATTTTAACAATACTGAACATCAGAAAAATGGTAAAATTTGAATCTAAGAAATCTAGTTGACATTTACAGTAGAAAGAAAGATTTTTAAGTGTAGCATACTCATTCAAATATATGAATTAGGTAATGTATAAGAAAGATTCAATTTTGTGGAATGAAATGTCTTATTGAAACATGAAAGTTATTACATTTTTTTTCGAAAGTTAAGCTAGGAAGATTGAGTACGTCAAATTTATTTTATTAAAAATTTATCTGCAAGAGATAAAAAAAAAAGTATTTCACTGTATAAAGAAAAAAATAATTTTAAATTTTAAATCTTAATATCATTCATACTATTTATTATCAACTCTAGATTCTAATTTGTTATTTATTTCTAATTCTGCACTCATTAAAATGTAAAAGAAATCTTCAAGAAATTTAATCTCTAAGTATTTTTCAGAATTCGGTGATACAAACGAATTCAAAGTTAAGGACCCCAATTTATTCTTAAACAAGATTGGCTTCATATTTACATCATTATTAATGTTTCGAAACACTTAGCAATCTGACACCGATGCTAGAGTTGCTGGGCAACACTAATTCCTTTTTTAAGTTTTATTCTAATCCCTTAAAACGACCTTACTTTCTATGATCATTTTGTAGTTACTCTTGTTGCAGCAGTTGTTGCCTACCTGATTATGTGACCAAATCACGTTTTTCAAAGCCAATGGATGCAGTACAGTGATTTTCACAGAAGAACTTTCGAGTCTGGATTCATACGAGATTTATTCTACTGCTTTTCCTTTCCATGACGTTCTTACTGAAGCAGTAAAATGAAGAAAGATTTTTAACAAGTATCTGACATTTGCAAAATCATCAAGAAGATCAAGCGTCACGCTGCTGTGAATACTAAGAATTCGAATGAATGCTGCCACAACGAGAAAACATTCGAATAAGAACTCGACTAAAATACATGACTGGCCACTAGCGGAAATATTTGAGTTGTTTTCGGAATAAAGTAGATTTTTTTATTTTCCCCTTGAAAAAATTTACTTTTGTATTTATATATTCTCTCACTATAAAATACTGAGTTTGGACTGAAAGAATATAAAACATTTTGGTTTCTACGATCTGAGAAACAGTAAACTTTGATGAACAAGCCTTTATTTCCTTGGTTATTGATGCTATAAAAATATTACCTGATTGTAGAATTATTGATTTGGGTCTAGAATTATTGTTATAAATAATGATGCAATGAATTTCTTTTATCTAAAATAAATAAATTACATGACTCTATCTTCGAAGAAATTACAAACAATAATAATTGATGTTATTTTTTCTTATACAATATTTAGCTATTGTATTTGTTAATAAATTATAGTTGTTAATATTATAATAGGTATGATTAATCGAAATAATAATAATGGAAAAATAATCGTCATCGATTATACACTACCTGGAAGAAAGTAACGGACACCCCTTGAAAAGTAGAAAAGTCGACAATACAGCTGACACATGCGCAATAATAGGTATCACGTGCCAGCCATATCCTATAAATACACTGTGGAGTCGACTAGAGTTGTTTTTTGTCAAGATGCCGCCACGGGAAGAGTTGTCTGAGTTCTAGAAAGGTGTGTTGGTTGGATTGCGTCTTGCCAAGGTGTCAATTAGGGAGATATCCCGTCTCCGTAACTGCTCAAAATCAACTGTAGCACGTGTTGTGTGTCGCTACAAGACTTAAGGACACTGTCAGAACAAATCCCGAAGTGGACGACCTACAGTTCTCACCAGCAGGGACCGGCGAGTGCTCGGCAGGGAGATTCGAAGTAACCGTCAAACATCCATAGACAACATCGCTCATGAGTTTAGACAAGCCACAGGTGTGGCCGTTTCGACCAAGACTCTTCGTATCGAGGCCCATAAGTCAGGTTACACTGGACGTTCGGCGGCCCATAAGCCTTTGATTACGAAAACCGACAAGAAAGCGCGCCTTCGATGGGCCAAAGACCACCGTCTGGATGACTGGAAACGCGTCCTTTGGAGTGACGAGTCACGATTTACCCTTTTCCGTTCCGATAGACGTGTTTGGGTATGGCATTTACCAGGAGAACGCCTTTTACCCGAGTGTGTCGTCCCAACTGTAAAGTTTGGTGGAGGTGGAGTGATGGTATGGGCTTGTTTCTCCTGGTATGGGGCTGGCCCACTGATGAAGGTTGATGGTGCGATGAATGCCAATAGATACTGTGATATTCTCGATAATCATGTCCTTCCTACCTTGTAGGCAACGTACGGTATGGATGATTGCTGGTGTCAAAACGACAACGCAACATGCCATGTTGCAAGGAGGACTCTTGATTGATATGTGAACAACAACGTTAAACGCATGGAGTGACCGGCGCAGAGCCCTGATCTTAACCCAATTGAACAAGTCTGGGACGAATTGGTTGAGGGCCTGCTCCCCACTCCCCAAAAGCAAGCCCGAACTATGGAACTTCCTGTTAAACATTTGGAAGGAAATTCTTCTTGCCACTATGGTAATTTAGTGGAAAGCATGCCGAGAAGGGTTGCAGCTGTGATCGCAGCCAAAGGAGGCCCTACCTCCTATTAATTTTAATAAATATGTGTTTATGTCGTTATAGTGTCGTGTGCCGTCACTTTCTTCCACATAGTGTATCAGTCTTATCTTAAAGGAATTTTATTGAAAGGAATTTTCTTTGTTACTATACAGGGTGGTTTTAATTAAATTGACCCTATACAGATCCCTCTAGAACCCGTTCTGCCGAAATTTTGCTGGAACTTGTATATACGGTATATAGAAATATGGGGAAGAGATTTCTGTAATAAAATATAGTTCAAATTTTAACCCGCAGGGGGGCAATTTTCAAAAAATTCCTTCTGCAATTTAATCAATTTTATAAAGAGATTTGCGATCAGAACCAGAAAATCATTCTGCGGGCCTTTGTCATCGTTACTCATGCCCTTACAGAAGAAAGATCTAGCTTTACTGGTGAATCTGTTTTACTAGAACGGTAGCAATAGCTTAGCTGCACTGCGTGAATATTTGTGTCTTCTTTGGCATCACATTACCCCTGGTGGGCAAATTTAGAACTATTTTTATTGCAGAAATCTTTTTGAAATGGTTCATACACCGTATATACCAAGTTTCATCAAAATCCTTTAGGCAGAACAGGTTCTAGAGGGGTCTGAATAGGGTTATTTTAATTATAACCACCATGTAATATATTCAATCATTCATTTAATAAACGTTACCCTAATGAAAATGAAGAGCTTTGTTGTAAGTGTTCTGCTGTGTGAGTTGCTTTTATACATATGTAAAGAAGTAAAAATCAAAACTGTTTTAGTCAATTGGGTGCCCAGGGCTCCCCAACTCAATTTGAAGAAAAGAACTTAATATGCAGTTTCCAGTGATTCGCACTCTCATATAACCTCTTTGAAATTATCTGACTCACTTTCTACATCCAAACTTTTCCCAACATTCCATTGCTTCCAATGCAATAGTATTTGAAAATGTGCTCCAGATTTTCAGTTTTATAATAGTGTCAAATATACTGAAAGATTTCGTTTAATCATTCAGTATATAAAAAACGCAATATATTTATATAATATGAACAGAAATTAACTATTTTTTCCTAAAATGCATTTTAAAAGTAGAAGAAATTACTGTACCTGCTTTAAAGTAAAATTATTATATTACACTATTTAAAATTGTGCATTATCATTATTAAACTTATTCTAAATATTGAAACTAATAAAAATGACATTAAAAATATTTTAAATTTTAATGAATGGACATTTCGACTCAGCAGTTATTTTCAAACCACAAATAGTAAATGAATGATGTTGTCTTAAGTTTGCGAAATGGCTCAAAACTTGTTTAGGAGCCAAACATTAGACATTCTGCTGCAACGGAAGAAATTAAAAGGATATGGTGGCGAAAGTACAATTAAGGGAAGGGAAGACTGTCATATCCGGAAACCATTTTGACGACGAACTGGACATATTTTCAAAATGAGCGATAAAAGACCAACGTAAATTGTAAGGCCTCTAACGAGAAAGAGTCAGAGGGAAAAAGAACTGAAGATGATTACAATGGTTTAATAAATTACGTTAAATGTTCAAGACATGAATCAGAAATAGCAGACAACCAAAAATGCATGAACTAATTAACTGTAACACACTAATTAAGGATGCAACCATATATATACGTAGTATTGGTTCATGGTTATAAGAGATTAAATACGTCACGTCTAGGCCTATACTAGACCAATAACGGCTTCATGAAGAGGGCCACTTTCATGGCTCATTGAATTTGGTTTAACAACTTATTTTATTAAATTTCATTTAACTGGGAAAATTATAATTTTTATTTAAAAGGAATACATATCAACACACTCATGTCCATAAATTAAGGATAATTCCGAATCACACAGAAATTGAACTCTAAAATAAAAATTTCACCTGTAAAATTATCACACACATCTTGAAGAAGAGTATGCAAATTACAGGAAACCACCAGATGGCGCGGATAGTACGTCACAATGACGAGAGTGTAAGAGAGGGGTATATAAGGAATGGTGGCAAAGAAGTAAAATTGTTCACAAGCGCTTTAAAAGCCTTTCAGTGCAATAACCGCATAGGTATGGCACAAAGGTAGCATTTGGATGATTTTTTACGTGGTAGAATTATCGGAGGACTGGAATGTGGAGTAACCCAGCTGGAAGTATCCGAGGAACTTGGAATCACCCAGAGTGCCCTCTCCAGGCTTTGGCAACGATTCCGAGATGATGGCAATTTGAGTAGATGTTACAGCACAGGTCGCCCCGAGTTACAACGCCGAATGAGGACCGGTATTTAGCAGTTACTGACAAAAGAAACAGACGGAGCACAGCATTAGATCTGTCTCGTCAGATCTCTTCAGCTACCGGTACGACAGTTTCAAGGCGGACCGTGTACAGACGCTTACGGCACATTGGTCTATATGCTCGTAGGCCTGTCAGATGTGTTCCACTTACCGCAACTCACTGTCGCCTGCGATTAACCTGGTGTAGAGAGCATGCATTGCGGACACTGCAACAGTGGTCTTGTGTGATGTTTTCCGACGAGTCCAGGTTTAGTTTGCAGTCTGATTCTCGCCGGACTGCACCAGGAGAGCACCAGGAACCCGTTACCACCAAGGGAACACCATTGAACGACGCCGTTACGGTGGTGCAGGATGGCTCGTTTAGGGAGGAATTATTCTTGGTTCCAGAACTGACCTGCATGTTCAAAGTGTAACGATGACAGGCCACATCTATCGGGATGTCATTCTGGAACAACATGTACGTTTGTTTTGGGGCGCCATGGGTGCTGAATTTCTGCTTATGGATGACAACGCCCGTCCTCACCGTGCAAACATTGTAGACGAATGCCTTCAATTGGAGGATATCACCCGTATGGATTGGCCAGCATACTCACCGGACTTGAATCCAATAGAGCATGTGTGGGATATGCTTGTCCGACGAATTGCAGCCCGTCAACCCCCTCCCACCTGTCAACCGGAACTTCGGAGGGCATTGCTGGATGAGTGGTGTAATATTCCCCAAGATCAGATTGATAATTTGATACTCAGCATGCCTAGGCGTTGTAAGGCCTGTATTGCATCGACCGTGAGACATACTTCATAGTAACCATCATACTAACGATGTTATACTGTTTTTTGTAAATAGGTTCTTTTTTGAAATTGCCTCCAGGGAGTAAAAATCGCAATTTTTATTAATTATGTCAAACATATAGCATCTTTTTTGCTCTTTACCTTCTGTTTATTAAATAGACTTTACAAATAAGTCAAATTTGTTTTGCTTCTGTCTCTTTCTTTGCCTAAACTTCATTATCCTTAATTTATGGACATGAGTGTAGTATGAATTTACACTATTGAATTAATTGAAGGAACTGTAACGTAGGCTTAAATAATATATTAAGTTCTTATGTTGCTTTGAAATTTCAGGTCGATTTAAAAAAATCCAAAAAGTATGTTACTAATCTGTTTGCACGCAATATATGTATTGAAAATAGAGTTTTCTCATTTTATTACAAGAAGTGCGTTGCTCTAAGTTAAGTATGTTGCCTGATATCCATTTTGCTAGCGCTCTGGCGTTTGGTACCATAGGCATTAGATTCGAACACTGACTTGTTTGTAAGTGGTTCGGAATCCACGTTAAACGGTAGATTCTGGTCTAATTATCCTAAAGTGTGCACAAAGGGACAGTAGGGGTGCACCAATTCAAGAATATACCCACTAATCATCAGTTTTAATCAATTAGCCATGCATCATTTGTAATCGAGCAAGATATTTTTCTCAGATGTTGCATCTCCAAATTATTTTAGAGGCCTGATGGCCGATTTTTTCTACCACGGGCAACAGGTTCGAATCCTGGCTGGGGCGGATGTTTGTTAATGGTTCGAAATCCATGTTAAAATGTAGATCCCTGTCTAATTATTCCAAAGTGTGTAAAAAAAGACGAGAAAGAACGAGAGACCAAACTAAGTTAAGCATAGTCTCGCTTAAGTTCAATTTTGCGTCGCTTTAAGTTAACATTGTATCATAAGTTAATCATTTGAGTAATTTTTAATTAGTACAAAATATAACATCAATTTAATTCTTTATTATTTAAATTTACGAATTCTTAGTTCTATCTGCCGTCGAATCAAAACTTCTTATACGTCTTAAAATTCAATTTAGTCTTCTTCATTTAATATTGCATTAAATATTCTTACACGAAACATTCTGTCGAAAAATTTTAATTCCTTTTCAAGCACCAATTTGAAATTTTTCCACTTCACATTTCAAAGAACATAATCCATTCAAACGAACAATGCTGTAATCTTCAATCCGTAACACGGAATAAAAGTATTTAAATATCCATTAATAATGTTCTTTTTCTTTCGTGCTCTCATTTTGAAATCAAAAAGGATTTCGAAAGAGATTGACAAAGCGTAGTGGAATTGACCCTTTGTATCCAAATAATAAATTAATGCACACTTTTCAGACCTCTTAAGTAATCTCCAAATAAGTAATTTCATCTCGGAGAGATCACAGTAAGTAAGCTGCTTCAGTGTTTGCAATGCACTTAACAATCGGAATCAATATCAATTACATTTTCAAATTAAGTTCCCTGCTTTATACTTCGTGAACGCAGATAAAATAAAGGATTACATTAAATAGCATTGGATCAATATTGCTTAGAAGTCAAACACATTAAACAAAGATGCATTGAATAAATGCTAATTTTTCAATTTTGTCTTTTTTTCCCATTGTGTTTCCATACAGACTTTATCTAACATAATCATAAACTGCAAAATATTCTTATAAAAAGAAATTTTGCTGACGCTTTATATGCTTCATTTGTTTTGTTATGTCAGATTTATTGCAAATTTTGAATGATCCAGGTTTAATTTCAAACGACTTTCATCTATGTACTGTAGGATTTTTTTCTCTCGGGAATAGTTTTGGCATTTCATTCCTGGGAGAATGGAATGTATGTTATTTGAAGAACCTATCACTCAAATTTCACAACAGATAAGCAGTATAGTGGGTAGCTATATTGCATACAATTAGTGTTTTTACTAATGAGAACAGCCTGTCATTCAAATCTGATAGCAGATAGTCACTATCATACATAATTAGGATCAGGATATTAGAATATATCCGTGTGACCATTACAGGTCAAAACAATTACAGATTGAATATGAACTATACAATGAGCTATTCCATTGTGTTCCTTGATAGGTTACGAGCTGAGAAATGTCTACTGAATAAGAGGGTGGTCGAGAAACCGATCGGTTACAAGAGGAAGCGATCTTCTGGAAGTTTTTGTCAAAGCTCTGATGTCCTCAACAGGACAAGAAAGGCAAAACAGAGATACACACGCAGGGATGATTTTGCTGAGGGCCTCTTCAGAATTGAGCCCACCACAGGTACCCAGTAACAACTGTACTTCAAGGAAAAGAATGTATCGAGAACATATCACAGGATTTGTATTGATGAGGCCTTTGGACCTGTTCAGACTCTCAACGCAGAGAGGGTGAAGACATCCAAGGAACTTATAAAATGTGATTCTGCCGCTCTTATCGTATAGATGTCTTCAGAACGTTTAAGGATAGGTTCCGCAAAAGTAACATCAAGCACGACAGAAAAGTCTTCCTGACGGTGGTATACTCGGCGATGAAGGACCG